>CM077666.1:329754211-329974211 GCA_039707655.1 Elymus sibiricus | reverse complement strand
CGCCTCCCAACAGTCCATCCTATCCGCACACCATCTCGGGGGCACCTAAGTTAAGCAAGAGAAATTTGAGCGCTACACATACGAATCAAATCAAGGAACTAAGTACAAGGCCTTAAGAATAGGTAATTACCTTCATGTACTTCTCCTTACTCAGATAGTTGAGGCGGCACTTCTCTTTTTTCCTCCGAATACCAGTCGAGGCGTAGTAGTCTCGAATAGCCTGCGTCCGAGCCTCGTGCCGAAAGTTTTGAAGTAGGCGCCTGCACTCGTTGCCGATAACCCGAGCCGCGGCCTCCTCCTGTCCCTCAGCACACCTGTAGAAGGTCTGCAATCAAACAAGAAAACACGGATTAGTACAATCACTAGGGTTGCCAATCAAAGAAGAAAACACAACGTAGACGGCAAAGGAGAAATTACCCAAAACGTCTGGATCACAATGTCGGCGACCGTGTGGCACTCGACATCGCCGATCCTATGCCCCGGCGGGGCCGGGGCAGCCAAGTAGTGCTCCCAGGTCATTCCTAGCTCTGGAACCCGGCCCTCACCGGGCAACGTGACCCACCCCGGGAAGCTCTGGCGACAAATCACGCCAAGGACACTGTTGGGCTTGCGGCAACCAGGCCCGTGTGTCCAAGACCTGCAGTATGACAAGGCCAACGCATTAGATATTCGAAGAAACGTGAAGACAAAAGGTTAAAAAAGAGTAAATGCACTTACTTCTCCCCCTGCGGCGCAATCAACCACCTCTGGTCGGGGGTCGCCGGGGTAGGCAGGAGCTTTGTACGCACGGGGAGGTCGTCGAACACCAGACCCTCGCAGCCCCGAAAGAACTGCACATTTAAATCCACCCGATCAACACAAATATATATGATGTTTTTCTTAACAAAATCGGGAAATATACTTCCTAACTCATAATTCACAAATATATGACCCCATCGGCCTCTGGAAGGCCGAAGAGCACCTTTTCGGTCAACAGGAGGCCGAAGAGGTGTCGGGGGTCGGGGGTGTCGTGTCTGGGTGGCGTGGTGTCGGGGTGTCGTGGTGTCGGGGTGTCGTGTCGGGGTCGGGGTGTCGGGGGGTGTCGTGTCTGGGTGTCGTGGTGTCGGGGTGTCAGGGGTGTCGGGGTGTCGGGGTCGGGGTCGGGGTCGGGGTGTCGGGGGGTGTCGTGTCTGGGTGTCGTGGTGTCGCGGTGTCAGGGGTGTCGGGGTGTCGGGGTCGGGGTGCCGTGTCGGGGTCGGGGTGTCGGGTCGGGGTCGGGGTGCCGTGTCGGTGTCGGGGTGTCGGGTCGGGGTCGGGGTCGGGGTGCCGTGCCGGGGTCGGGGTCGGGGTCGGGGTGTCGGGGTCGGGGTGTCGGGTCGGGGTCGGGTTGTCGGGTCGGGGTCGGGGTGCCGTGTCGGGGTCGGGATCGAGGTCGGGGTGTCGGGGTCGGGGTGTCGGGTCGGGGTCGGGTTGTCGGGTCGGGGTCGAGGTGCCGTGTCGGGGTCGGGGTTTTTTCTCTTTTTTTCTTTTCTTCTTCTTCCTCTTCTTTCTTTTCTTCCTTTTCTTCCTTTTTTTTTCCTTCTTCTTCTTCTTCTTCCTCCTTTCCTTTTTTCCTCTTCTTCTTCTCCTCCTCTCCTCTTTTTTCTTCTTCTTCTTCCTCTTCTTCTTTTTTCTTCTCCTCCTCCTCCTCTTCTTCTTCTTCCTTTCCTTTTTTCCTCTTCTTCTTCTCCTCCTCTCCTCTTTTTTTCTTCTTCTTCTTCTTCTTCTTCTTCTTCTCCTCCTCCTCTTCTTCTGTTTCTTCTTCTTCTTCTTCTTATTTTTTGTTCTTTTTCTTTTTTCTTTTTCCTTTTTTTTCATCTTCTTTTCTTCTTTTTTTCCTTCTAGGTTTTTTTTCTACCTAAATGTCTAAATATTTTTTCCTATTTACCCAAACACCTAAACAACTATTTGCAAAACATCTAAAAACAGAAAACTAAAAATCTAATTAGAAAAACAGAAAAAAAAAATTAAAAGGGGGGTAGGGGAAGCTCACCAGAGAGGGGCAGGGGGCAGGGCGGCCGGCGGCGAGGAGAGGAGGCCGGCGGCGAGGAGAGGAGGCCGCCGGGGAGGGGGCGGCGGCGGCAGGAGGGCCGTGAGGAGGGGGCGGCGCCGCGGTGGTGGAGGTGCGCCACGGGGAGGGGGGCAGGCGGTGGTGGAGGGCGGGGAGGGGGCGGCGGCGGCGGTGAGAGAGGGGGGGAGGGGGCGGCGGCGGCAGCGGCGGTGAGAGAGGGGAACGGGCGCGGGTGTGAGAGAGAGAGAGGTGAGAGAAAGAGAGAGAGGCGGGAGGCGCAGGGGGATGGCGAAAATTAAGCCCCCTCTTTGCCGTCTGCTGGCAGACGGCAAAGTTCTTTGCCGTCTGCCAGCAGACGGCAAAGAGGGGGGCCGTTAGCCCGTCCCCGCCGTTACACTGTGGGGCCCCCCTCACCTCTTTGCCGTCTGCTGGCAGACGGCAAAGAGTTCTTTGCCGTCTGCCAGCAGACGGCAAAGAAGTGGCCCGTGTGACCTGGCAAGTGCAGTACCAAGTGGGGCCCACTTTGTTCTTTGCCGTCTGCTGGCAGACGGCAAAGAACTCTTTGCCGTCTGCCAGCAGACGGCAAAGAAGTGCAGATGGCAAAGAGCCTTTTTGCCATCAGCATGTTCTTTGCCGTCTGCTTTATAAAAGCAGACAGCAAATATCCTCTTTGCCATCTGCCAGCAGACGGCAAAGAGCTGGCAGATGGCAAAGTCCCTGATTCCAGTAGTGTTAGTTGTCTATAGACCCGACCCTGCAGAAGAGATTAGTTCTTCTTCTTAACCACCCACATCTGAATGGGTGGCTGAGAAGCAATGTGACGAAGTGCATTGATGGAGAACTTAGGCATTGAAGAATATGCATTTCTCTTCACAGGAGGGTTATAGTAATTGAATGAATAAGCAGAGAAATTCCTCGAAGATTTGTGAACATAATGGTTCAAAGAATAATGCTCATATTCATCAACCCGTTGTCTGTTTCCCTGCGAAACAGAGGCATTAGTGCGACCATAATTGCGTCTGCGTCCATTTGACGACTTTGATCCCTGTGAAGAATTTGCCCTGGGAAGTTTCTTCTTCATCGGTGGTGTCATGATGACATTCACCTGAAGATTTTCCAGAAGGCTTTTAGGAACCCAGATTTTCTTCACAGGTGGACCGTTCCTGCAGTTAGTACCAATGAATCTGGCAAAGACCTCACCATTCTGATTCTTGAACAGTTTATAATAGGAGTCAAATGACTCATCTGAAGAATCACAAGTATAGCCAGATCAAGTGGATGGGTCTACTGGAGGTCCCTTTGCAGCAACCCATGTGGTTTTGGGATACTGCTCAGGCTTCCAATACGAACCATCAGCATTGAGCTTTCTCTCAAAGGTAATACCCTCTTTCCTAGGGTTCCTGTGAAGAATTTGCTTTTTGAGCACGTCACACAGGGTTTGATGCCCTTTGAGGCTTTTGTACATGCCAGTGACATACAATTCCTTCAGCCCTGCATTCTCATCAGTATCACTGGTCGCTTCCTCAGATGAGGGGTTAGTGGCCACCGTAGCAGTTGAAGCAATTGCAAGTACAGAAGCATTTGAACATTCAGCTGAAGAATTAGAATTATCACGTTCAAGGCATTTTAAGCATGGTGCAACAAATTCTTCCTGAGCGGTACTGATCTGTTGAGCGAGGAGTGAATCGTTTTCTTTTTGAAGATCATCATGAGACGCTCTCAGCTTCTCGAGATCTTGCTTCCTTTGAAGAAATTCATAGGACAGCTTCTCATGTTCAGCTGAGAGGGACACATGACGACTTTCAAGTTCGTCATATTGAGACTTAAGCCTTCTGAGATCCTTAGATAGGGCTTGACTACGATCCATTTCCTCGTCCAATAGGTCATCGCTTTTGTCTAGCAGTTTTTGAATCTTTTCCATGGCATGTTGCTGTTCAGTTGCAATTTTAGCAAGTTTCTTATAGCTTGGTTTAGATTCACACTCAGAGTCATCATCACTGGAGGTTTCAAAGTAAGCTTCTCATGAGGTTACCTTTGCACCTCGAGCCATGAAGCAATAGGTGGGAGCGTAGTCAGCAGCACAGTCATCATTGTTGGTGGAGATACCATTATCCTCAGTGTTGAAGATGGACTTGCTGACGTACTCAGTAGCGAGTGCAAGGCTTGCCACACCAGTGTCTGACTCCTCCTCAGATTCCTCAGCTTGCTGATCATCAGATTCTTCTTTAGAATCCATTTCCTTCCCAAGGAATGCACGAGCTTTGCTTGAACTAGATTTCTTGTGAGATGAGGACTTTGATGAAGACTTTGAGGACTTCTTTTTCTTCCCATCAGACTCATCATCATCCCTGCTCTTCTTCTTCTGCCAAAGAGGACAGTCGACGATGTAGTGGCCTGGCTTCTTGCATTTGTGACAGGTTCTTTTGTTGTAGTCTCGAGCAGACGCTTCTCCAGTGTTCTTCGAGTCATACTTTGAAGATTTTCCGAATCTGTTCTTCCTGGAAAACTTCTGGAACTTCTTCACCAGCATAGCCAGCTCTCTGCCAATTTCCTCAGCACCGTCAGAACTGCTCTCATATTCCTCTTCTTCTTCTTCAGATGAAGAAATTGCCTTGGCTTTTGCTTTAGCCTTCAGAGCGCGGGGGCGACCATAGCTGGGTCCATACATGTCTCTCTTCTCTGCTTGCTGAAATTCATGTGTGTTGAGCCTCTCAAGAATGTCAGCAGGATCCAGTGACTTGTAATCTGGGCGCTCTTGAATCATCCGTGCCAAAGTGTCGAAGGAACTGTCCAGAGACCTCAGCAATTTCTTCACCACCTCATGATCGGTGATGTCAGCAGCACCAAGAGCTTGAAGCTCATTGGAGATATCAGTGAGGCGGCCGAAGGTTTGCTGCACATTTTCATTGTCGAGTCTTTTGAAGCGATTGAAGAGATTTCGCAGAACATCAACTCGGGAGTCACGTTGAGTGGAAACACCCTCATTCACTTTTGAAAGCTAGTCCCAGATAAGCTTCGAGGTTTCCAATGCACTCACTCTGCCATACTGTCCTTTGTTGAGATGACCACAAAGGATGTTCTTCGCTTGAGAGTCCAGTTGCTTGAATCTCTTCACGTCAACAGCATTGATACTCGGTGAAATGGTGGGGACGCCGTTCTCGACGACGAACCAGAGATTATTGTCAATAGCCTCAAGATGCATTCGCATCTTGTTCTTCCAGTAGGGATAGTCTGTGCCATTGAAGATGGGGCACGCAGTTGAGACCTTGATCATACCTGCGGTCGACATAACTAAAACTCCAGGTGGTTAAACCAAAATCACACAGAACAAGGGAGTACCTTGCTCTGATACCAATTGAAAGCGCAAGTTATCTCCCAGAGGGGGGGTGAATGGGAGATTATTAGAAATTTGTCAAACTCTGATGAATTTGATGAAGACCAGAGTGAAGAAATAGAAACTCAAAGGAAACTAAGTCATCACAGAAACAGAGTACATGCGAACACAATCATACAGGCATGCAGAATACAAACTGAGGAAATAAAAGATAACATGATCAAATACTTCAGTTCAAATTTGTCAGAGGATAGATCACAAATTCTTCAGCAGCGGAATAAAGTAAGGGAGGGTGAGGAATTTGAAACCAGGTTGGCTCGGTGAAGACAATGGAATTTGGTAGACCAGTTCCAGTTGCTGCATCAACTGTACGTCTGGTTGAGGCGGCTAAGTCGCAACTCAGAGGACACTTAGGCCTCACCGTATTCCTCTTGAGCTAAGGTCACTTAGACCTCGCCCAATCACTCGTGGTAAGTCTTCAAGGTAGACTTCCAAAACCTTCACAGACTTGTTCACCGGCACGCCACAATTACTCTTGGGTGCTCAGAACATGACGCCTAACCGTTTGGAGGAATGACAGTCCTCAAAGGTAACAAGTGTCGGATCACACAGATCAATCTCTTCAGTGATGCTCAATCACTTAGGCTCTGGTTGTGTTTTTCCTCACTTGGGTTCTCACAAAGTCGTCAGAGGATGGGTTGCTCTCAAATGACAAGTGTCAAGTTCTCTCGGAGCAGCCAACCAACAAGTGGTTGTGGGGGCGGCTATTTATAGCCAGGGGGCAACCCGACCTGAATTGTCATAAATGCCCTTGTCAGATTCGACCGTTGTCAGGATAAGGATCCACTCGACAGCTGGCACGCGGCGCAGCAACGGTCGGAAAATTGTACTCTCAATTTCGTCATGGCACTCAATTTCCTCACGATAGGTAGATCGCACTGGCGAACTCCTAACTCCCCAGCCTGACCAAATTCGTCAGCGACCAGATGAACTTCGTCACTGTCGCTAGAAAATGCGTCAGCTGTACTGGAGATTTCCAAAGGCTTCACTCGAAGAGGCTTGTGTATGGGTTTCAGTAAGTTTGAGCATCACTTTCGAAATGTGAAATATGTTTCACCTAGACCCCCTTTAACAGTACGGTTTTTCCTATGACTCAAATAAGAAGAAAAGAAACTATGAAAACCAAAGTCTTCAAGCTTCAAAGTCTTCACATCAATTTCTTCAAAGGCCATACCAATTTCATCATCAAATTCTTCACTTGAAGAAATCTATTTTTAGGGGTCGTCTTCCATGTGTTAAGCCAAATCTTCAGGGACTCTGTCTCCTGTGTATACTCACAAACACATTAGTTCCTCAACCTATTTGTCTTCAATACTCCAAAACCACTAAGGGGGCACTTGATGCACTTACAGGAGAACATAAGAAGAAATTGTTGTAGGGTACGAAACCACCTCAAAGTTATTCTTTCCGAACAATCTATTGAGCTATTCCTATAAGTGTCACAAACAGCCCTAGAGTTCGTACTAAAATAACACCATATGACACGCATCAACCAACTCTAATGTCACCTAGATACTCCGTGAGTTGATTATTCGATATGCATCAAACAACTTCAGATTCATAATATTCAATCCACACAAAGAACTTCAAAGAGTGCCCCAAGATTTCTACCGGAGAAAGTAGGATGAAAACATGCATCAACCCCTATGCATAGGTTACCCCAATGTCACCTCGGGAATCCGCGAGTTGAGTGCCAAAACATACATCAAGTGAATCAATATAATACCCCATTGTCACCACGGGTATTCAATTGCAAGACATACATCAAGTGTTCTCAAATTCATAAAATTATTCAATCCGATAATAGTGAAACCTCAAAGGTAAAAACTCAATTCATCACAACAAGATAGAGAGGGAGGAACATCATATGATCCAACTATATCAACAAAGCTCGCGGTACATCAAGATCGTGCCAAATCAAGAACACGAGAGAGAGAGAGAGATCAAACACATAGCTACTAGTGCATACCCTCAGCCCCGAGGGTGAACTACTCCCTCCTCATCATGGAGACCACCGGGATGATGAAGATGGCCTCCGGTGATGATTCCCCCCTCCGGCAGGGTGCCGGAAAAGGGCTGTAGATGAGATCATGGAGGTACAGAGGCTTGCGGCGGTGGAGTCAAAGTTCTAGGGTTATTTCTGGGGGTTTCTCTATTTATACGAATTTTTGGCGTTGGAATCACGCGAAGATGGGCTAAGATGGGCCCACGAGGTACCACGGCGCGACCCCCCTAGGGTGCGCCGTGATGGCTTGTGAGCACCTCGTGAGACTTCTGGTCCTTCCACGAAGCTTCAGGGGTCTCTTTTAGTCCAAAAAAATCATCAAAAAGTTTCGTCCAATTCTGAGAACTTTTATTTCTGCACAAAAAACAACACCACGGTAGTTCTGCAGAAAACAGCGTCAGTCCGGGTTAGTTCTAATCAAATCATACCAAAACCATATAGAATTGTTATAAACATGGCATGAATACTTCATAAATTATAGATATGTTGGAGACGTATCAGCATCCCCAAGCTTAATTCCTGCTCGTCCTCGAGTAGGTAAATGATAAAAGAAATAATTTATGAAGTGTGAATGCTAGCATAGTGCATAAGTTTGATCAATGATAATTTCAATCACTTTTTCTAGCATCGTTATATATCATAAACAGTAGCTCATCTCATAAAACTTCTCATGATCAAGTAGCAAGCTATTCACATGTTAGAGTATAGATCATAAACTTTCTTGAAAACTAACAAACTATGTTCCCAGTCATCAAACAATTGTAATTCATCTTATTTTCAGGAAGGGTCTATGTAAGAGCTTTGATTTAGCAAATTCCACATACTCAACTATCATATAGTCTTCCATGATTGCTGACACTCAAAGCATATTTTTAGAACAAACCGTTTCAGTCAAACACATAGGAAGATAGGGGCTTAATGTTTTGCCTCCCAACTTATTTATCTCAGGGATAATGTCAACAATAATAACTCATGATCACCTATATTCAACTAGATATATGTGCCTAGATCATTCCCTACCACATGATGCTTGCCCACTAGAGAATAAATAGAGCAGAATAGGGATAAACATTAATGATTCTTGCATAAAAGTAAATTCAGAAAAGTAAAAAGTCCCTTCGGAGAGGGAAGCAGAGGTTGTCATGCGCTTTTTATTTTTGGATGCGCAATCTCTTAATGGAAAGGAACATCACTTTATATGCCCCTTGTGATAACAACCTTTATTATGCAGTCCGTCGCTTTTATTTCTTCACCATCACAAGTTTGTACAAAGCTTATTTTCCCTTCCAATAAAAGATCATACATATTTAGGAGCAATTTTTATTGCTTTTTGCACCAATGACAACTTACTTGAAGGATCTTATTCAATCCATAGGTAGATATGGTGGACTCTCAAGGCAAGAAACTGGGTTTAAGGGTTTTTGGATGCACAAGTAATATCTGTACTTAGTACGAAGTTTTGGCTAGCAAAATATCCTAAGCAAGCAACACATGTTAGAGGATCCATGACAATATAACTTCTATGTGAATATAAACAAACATAACCCATTACGTTGTCTTCCTTGTCCAACATCAACTACTAGATAAAGCTTGAAAATAATTAATGGGGGCTCACAATCATAGAAGATTTCCAAGATAATATATTTATATGTGAAATCTCTCTTCCTTCAATATTCTTTCATGAATTGTTCAAGTGACCAATGCTATGTTTGCTAACTTTCAATAAATTTTACAACTTATACTTTGTATATGTGAAGTCACTACTCCCCATGGGACAAGCATATGAAGCACATATAATTTCAACTTTATGATATTCAATTCATTCAACAATTTACTCTTAGGATATAAGTGAAGCACAAGAGTAAACGAGAAACTACTCCAAAAGGTATAAGTGAAGATCAATGAGTAGGCAAACAACTAAGCAACTATGTGAAGACTCTCTCCAAATAAAGATTTCAGATCTTGATAATTTTATTCAAACAACTAAAAAAATGAAAATAAAAGGACACTCCAAGAATAGCACATACCATGTGAACAAGTAAAAACTTAGGCTAACCGATAGGTGTTGATGAAGAATGGTGGGATGCCTACCGGCGCATCCCCAAGCTTAGTTGCTTGAGACTTCTTGGAATATTATCTTGGGGTGCCTTGGGCATCCCTAAGCTTGAGCTCTTGATTCTCCTTAATTCCTCTCATATCATGGCTTCTCCTAAATCTTTAAAAACTTCATCCACACAAAACTCAACAAGAACTCGTGAGATAAGTTAGTATAAATCAACTCAAAACCTTAACATTCTCTACTGTAGAAAATCACAAAAATTATAATTAAACATTGCATACTAAATGCCTCTGCATATTTAATACTCCTATCCACAAATAGAAACATTAAACAAGCAACATATGCAAACAATGCAACTATAACCAAAATCTGCCAAAACAGAACAGTCTATAAAAGGGGATTTAAAATTCATAATTACCTAACTCCAAAAATTCTGAAAAATTACCACGTGACAGAGAACTCATGCATGCTTACTGTGTAAAAATTTCAGATTTTTATCATGTTCTGACTATTCAGGATTATTCTGGACATAACAGAAAACTTTCTGTTTTCCAACAGCAACACATGAACTTGCAAACTGAGCATGGTAAAGGCTATACTTGGCATTTTATTGAACTAAAAGATACAAAACATGGTTATTGATAACAGAAATAAAACCCAAACAAAATAAAATGACGCTCCAAGCAAAACTCATATTATGTGATGAATAAAAATATAGCTCCAAGTGAGGTTACTGATAATGTTGAAGACGAAAGAGGGGATGCCTTCCGGGGCATCCCCAAGCTTAGACGCTTGAGTCTTCCTTGAATATTACCTTGGGGTGCCTTGGAAATCCCTAATCTTAGGGTCTTGCCACTCCTTATTCTCCTCATATCGATATCTCACCCAAAACTTGAAAACTTCAATCACACAAAACTTAACGGAACTTCGTGAGATAGGTTAGTATGATAAAAATAAATCATCCACTTAGGTACTGTCAAGACAAGATTCATAATTGTTCTCACATAATACCTATTGTATTCTATCATTTCCACAATTTATATTACTCAATATAAGCTATGGAAACACTAAAACAAGCAAACTATGCACTAAAAGCAGAATCTGTCAAAAACAGAACATCATGTAGTGAGCGAACCATACTTCTGTACCTCCAAAAATTCTGAAAAATTAGGAAAACATAATAAATTTGTAACCCAATACTGTGTCGAAATTTCAGAATTTTCTCACACACCAGTACAGAATAGAAATTCCAGCACTGGACGCAAAAGTTTCTATTTTTGCACAGAATCAAATCAACAAGTATCCACACTATCTCAAAGGCTTTACTTGGCACATTATTGAAAGAAAACATATAAAACATGATTACTACAGTAGATTAATCATGTGGACACAAAAAAACAGTAGGTATAACTATTGGGTTGTCTCCCAACAAGCGCTTTTCTTTAATGTCTTTTAGCTAGGCATGATGATTTTAATGATGCTCACATAAGAGTAAAGAATTGAAACACAAAGAGAGCATCATGAATCATATGACAAACAAATTTAAGCCTAACCCACTTCCTATGCATAGGGATTTTGTGAGCAAACAATTTGTGGGTGCAAGAATCAACTAGCATAGGAAGTTAAAACAAGTATAACTTTGAAACTTTCAACACATAGAGAGGAAACTTGATATTATTGAGATATGTAAAAGTATATGTTCCTCTCTCATAATAATTTTCAGTAGCATCATGAATGAATTCAACAATATATCTATCACATAAAGCATTCTTTTCATGATCCACAAGCATAGAAATTTTGTTACTCTCCACATAAGCAAATTTCTCATTCATAATAGTGGGAGCAAACTCAACAAAATAACTATCATGAGATACTTGATTGACATAATAAAATTGAACATTAAAATCATGATGACAAGTTTCATGGTTATCATTATTCTTTATAGCATACAAGTCGTCACAATAATCATCATAGATAGCAACTTTGTTGTCACAATCAATTGGAACCTCTTCCAAAATAGTGGATTCATCACTAAATAAAGTCATGACCTCACCAAATCCACTTTCATAATTATTACAATAATATTCAACACCCTCCAAAATAGTGGGATCATTATTACCTAGAGTTGACACTCTTCCAAACCCACTTTCATTATTATAATCATCATAAATAGGAGGCATGCTATCATCATAATAAATTTGCTCATCAAAACTTGGGGGAATAAAAATATCATCTTCATCAAACATAGCATCCCCAAGCTCATGGCTTTGCATATCATTAGCATCATGGATATTCATAGAATTCATACTAACAACATTGCAATCATGCTCATCATTCAAAGATTTTATGCCAAACATTTTATTGAATTCTTCTTCTAACACTTTGGCACAATTCTCCGATCCATCATTTTCACGAAAGACATTAAAAAGATTAAGTATATGAGGCAACCTCAATTCCATTTTTATAGTTTTATTTTATAAACCAAACTAGTGATAAACAAGAAACTAAAAGATTCAATTGCAAGATCTAAAGATATACCTTCAAGCACTCACCTCCCCGGCAACGGCGCCAGAAAATAGCTTGATGTCTACTACGCAACTTTATTCTTGTAGACTCGTGTTGGGCCTCCAAGCGCAGAGTTTTGTAGGACAGTAGCAATTTTCCCTCAAGTGGATGACCTAAGGTTTATTAATCCGTGGGAGGCATAGGATGAAGATGGTCTCTCTCAAACAACCCTGCAACCAAATACAAGAAATCTCTTGTGTCCCCAACACACCCAATACAATGGTAAATTGTATAGGTGCACTAGTTCCGCGAAGAGATGGCGATACAAGTGTAGTATAGATAGTAGAAATAGGTTTTTGTAATCTAAAAATATAAAAACACCAAGGTAGCAAATAACAAAAGTGAGCACAAACGGTATTTCAATGCTTGAAAACAAGGCCTAGGGTTCATACTTTCAGCAGTGCAATCTCTCAATAATGCTAACATAATTGGATCATATAACAATCCCTCAACGTGCGATAAAGAATCACTCCAAAGTTCCTATTAGCGGAGAACTTAAGAAGAAATTATTGTAGGGTACGAAACCACCTCAAAGTTATTCTTTTCGATCAATCTATTGAGCTATTCCTATAAGTGTCACAAACAGCCCTAGAGTTCGTACTAAAATAACACCATATGACACGCATCAACCAACTCTAATGTCACCTAAATACTCCAATGTCACCACAAGTATCCATGAGTTGATTATTCAATATGCATCAAACAACTTCAGATTCATAATATTCAATCCACACAAAGAACTTCAAAGAGTGCCCCAAGATTTCTACTGGAGAAAGTAGGACGAAAACGTGCATCAACCCCTATGCATAGATTACCCCAATGTCACCTCGGGAATCCACGAGTTGAGTGAAAAAACATACATCAAGTGAATCAATATAATACCCCATTGTCACCACCGGTATTCATATGTAAGACATACATGAAGTGTTCTCAAATCCATAAAAGTATTCAATCTGATAATAGTGAAACCTCAAAGGTAAAAACTCAATTCATCACAACAAGATAGAGAGGGAGGAACACCATATGATCCAACTATATTAACAAAGCTCGCGGTACATCAAGATCGTGCCAAATCAAGAACACGAGAGAGAGAGAGAGAGATCAAACACATAGCTACTAGTACATACCCTCAGCCCCGAGGGTGAACTACTCCCTCCTCGTCATGGAGACCGCCGGGATGATGAAGATGGCCTCTGGTGATGATTCCCCCCTCCGGCAGGGTGCCGGAAAAGGGTTGTAGATGAGATCGCGGAGGTACTGAGGCTTGCGGCGGCGGAGTCGAAGTTCTAGGGTTATTTCTGGGGGTTTCTCTATTTATACGAATTTTTGGCGTTGGAATCACGCGAAGAGGGGCTAAGATGGGCCCACAAGGTACCACGGCGCGACCCCCCCAGGGCGCACCGTGATGGATTGTGAGCACCTCGTGAGGCTTATGGTCCTTCCACGAAGCTTCGGGGGTCTCTTTTGGTCCAAAAAAATCGTCAAAAAGTTTCGTCGAATTCCGAGAACTTTTATTTCTGCACAAAAAACAACACCACGGTAGTTCTGCTGAAAACAGCGTCAGTCCGGGTTAGTTCTAATAAAATTATACCAAAACCTTATAGAATTGTTATAAACATGGCATGAATACTTCATAAATTATAGATACGTTGGAGACGTATCAACGGCCAGCGACAGCCGGAGCCGGAGCCGCAGCAGCAGCAGCTCCTGCTGATGTGGGCGTCGCCGCCGAGGGAGCAACACCATGGCGGAGAGACAACGTGGAGGAAGTGGCCGGTGACGCCGCCGTCGATGGAGCCGTGCCATGGCGGCTCGGGATCGAGCAGCGGCAGCACCGTGAGATCAAATAAAGGAGAAAATGTAGCGATTAGTGTAGAACCTCTTTGGTGGCGCCGACTAGGCCTCAGCTTCACCCGAGGAATCGGTGATGGTGCTGCGGTTCCGGTGGTGCAGGTGAAGACGGCGCTGTGGGAATGGAGGTGGCGCGATAGACGAGGCAAACGTCGGGGCAGCTCCTTGGAGGTGGAGGACGGGCCGCTGAACCGGCGGGACACGAGATCGACGATGGATCCTCATCCGGTTCGGTGGATGAGGGATGCCGAGCTGTTGCGGCGGACGATGTCATCGGGGAAGAGGCTCCGGCTGGGCGGCGGTCAGGTGGTGGACGGAGGAGCGTGGGGTTTCGCGGGTTTTGGCGGCCTCGGTGTACGAATGGGGGGGGAGGGGGTGGGAGGGGGGAACCATGGCTAAGGTACACGCATGTCCGAAATGTGGGGTAAGTTACGAAAGTACCCCCTACCCATTTGGACCATGGGACGCCGAGGCGGGCTTTTCGGTTGAGGGATAGAAGGGGGATTTCGCGTGTCGGGGCGGCGCGATCGATTTCGGAGGAGGGGGGAGTTTGCGCGCGCGTTGAAATTTCGGGATAACAAGGCGCGGGTTGAAGGGGCGGGAGTTTCGTAGCACAAGAGACAAAGAGATAGCTTGAAATTTCAGGATAACAAGGCGCGGCTTGAAATTTCGGGAGAACAAGCTTAACGTGTAAAAAAAAACAATTCGCACCACACAAGAGAGAGTCATGTCCCGTTTTACTATATGAATTACTACAAATGCTATTCAAAAACAACAATGAACAACTTAAAAATTCAGGAGAACAAGCTTACCGTGTACGGTACCATATCAATTCATACTTCCCTCAACAACAACAAAAAAACAATTTGTACCGTCTACCGTATGGACTAAAATTGAGTCCATTTTCCGTATTTGAATGGGATTGTTGTCAGGTTAGTTATACCATCATCTAAATATTATCTTCACAACACACGACATGAATATAGTACTAAATTCCCATTTAAATATGAACTACATGTACCATATGATCTCGAATTCAAATATGTGTATCCATTTTATGTTGAATTCAAATCATAGTACATGTATGCTCTAGCTAGATGTTCGGAATCTAAACGATGTTTGATATGTATAATGTGTTTAATATACTACACACACACAGCATTTAGATGTTAGCTGCCAAAGCCACCCATTATCCCCAATTTGAATAGTTTTGTCCATGCATGGATGAAATGTGGTCAAACGATGCCTACCAACGGTATATCAAATTCAAATCAATTTGGCCTTGTTCGATGTGTATATAGTATAGCATGCTCGATTCAAAACCACACCACATATCTCCATTATATCATGCATGCATGGGTTTCAAACATCATGATCTCTTATTCAAATATTTGAATTCACTTTTATATTGATTATGATCTCACCAAGTCTTTTACACCCACACAGTCGTCTTCTCTTTATCATTGTACCACTAACTTTCTCTCGTGCATGCATGCACACACACTCCCACTCGGCATTATCCATCGCACACACACACACAATATCTTTCTTCAGGTCTGTCTACCATGATCTCTCAAGCTAGGTAGGTACATCTCTCCATCGCCCTCTCTTTCCCACACACACACACACCGATCAATATACCCCTTTAGCTAGCAGGTCTGCCTACCACACACACATGTACAGACAGTCCCTTCCCCCTCTTACCATCCGTCCCTCACGCCCCAGCTACGAGGCGCGCAAGCCCACACACACGCGCACGTGCGCGAGCGCGCTCTTGCCCCGTCATCTCTTATTATCGATCTCACACTCGTACATTACCTCTAGTTAACTAGTAGGACTCTCTCACCCACCCACACACACACACCTCCCCCTCTTCGTCACTTCGGGCCTTCTTTAATTATCTCTCACATGCATGCACACCGATCAATATTCCTCTCTGTATATATATAGCTAGGTCTTTCCCTGTTTTCCACACAAAGCGATCGATCTATATCTAGTCAGGTCTCACCCTTTTTCCCACGTACACATCGATCAATCTACCTCTCTAGATAGGACTGCCTAGCTACCACACACACATTGTCTATCCATCGTCTCACCTCTCATCATCCATGCCTTCCGCTTCATCTCTCAGACGCGCGCAACCACGCATGTTCTCTCCCCCTCTCTTAAAATATCGATCTCGCACTTGTACACTCCTTCTGAGTCTCCGTCCAGTTGGCCTCTCGCACCATCTCCCAACACCCCCTTTCCCAGTGCTTGTAGGCTCGTAGAGTTATTCCCTCCATCTGTCTCTATCGATATATCATGCAGACGACCCCTCCCCTCCCTTCTCGTATATCACCCGCATGCACATACATATATGTATAATATTGGCATCTCTTTCACACAAATTGCATCATTGACACATACTCCATCTATATTTCGCTCCCCCCTCCCCCACCCACACACAAATTCACGAATCTCCCATGATTTCTTGCACACACCATCTCTCTCTCTCTCTCAGACACCCAAACTATGTGTACGAAAGAGAAGAGGTGTACGCACGCACTCGTTCCCACATACAAACGCGCAGGTACACGGTGGAGCACATTTGTATAAGAAATGTGCGTGTGTAGAAAGGCTTTAGATGATGTGGCACTAGTACTTCCAGTATGTGCAAAAGCACGTAAGTTAGAATTCCAATGGCACGCTACAAAATGTCTCTCTTTTTTCATTCAACATATTATGATTAAAATGATGTGGGTGCACCCATGAGGCCACGTGGCACATGGGGGATGGGTTGTTGCGAGCTTCTTCTATGGATTGATCATAGTGACGTGCTGCTGGTTCCAGAAGAATGTTGTACACACAACAGGGTACACACGTGAACGATTGAAAATTTTCAAAGCTGATTATATAGAAAATATATTCACAAAAAAAAGATTATATAGAAAATAGCCAGTAGCGGGCTCCTCGCTATCGCTACGAGAGGTTGGTGGGCGTCTGGCTCCGCCACGTATGCATCCGAGAACGCGGGCCGACGTACGTCTCCGACAAGCGTAGTAGTGCTGCCCACCGCTTTGACTTTTGCAGTGCCGGGTCCATCGCATTGTAAAAAAAAACTACCATGCCTCCTGCGTGGAAAAAATGCTGCCCTACCCTTTCTTAATCGGGAATTTTATCGACTAATCTCGTCAACGAGTAGGCGGTAAACTTCCAGCCTGTCGCCTTCGCGTCGCACCAACACACGGTCGGTCCGGCCCGCCGCTCACCGAAGGGACGCGCATCGACTTGGTACATCACTGACATGTGCGACCGCATGTGAGCAAACCGATAGTCTAAGCTCCCCGCCTACCGCCAAAAGGCCGGCCTGTCGGGATTTCTAGCAAACTGGCAGTTGTGAACGATCGCGTGGCAGTTTCATGTGTTGGGGAGGGGCATGGTGTGTTAGTAAAAAAGAAATGCCACGGCATTTCTTTTTTAGTGCTGTTTTCGTCCAATAACTTCCACCGTCGGATGCAGATCTTACGGTTATTGGGGCATTCGCCAGGAATAGTCTCGTGGCGAACTTCTGACTAGCCTCTTTTTCACACGCACTGCGTTGACACATAAGTATCATCTCTCTCCCTCCTCCCCATGCACGCACCTACACTGACGACTCTCTCGGGACTTCTGGCACACACCATCTCTCTATAGGTCGATGTCACACACATACACTTGTACTCTAGTAGGTTTAGTACGTACACAAAGAGGAGATGTGCACGCATGCACTCGTCCTCTCTCACACTGTCACACACACGCGTGGGTACTCTTTCCGACACACACCATCTCTCTCTTTTTTGCGGGGACACACCATCTCTCTCTAGGTCTATGTATACCACGCTCTCTCTCTCCCCCACACACACTGGTGGAGTACGTGCATGAAGAGAAGATGTGCACGCATGCACTCATTCCCTCGCACACACACGCGGGTACACGGTGGAACGCATTTTTGTACGAAGAGCCACCCCACGTGATAATTTGACGCGTGTAGAGTCGTTCACTTAATGGATGGTCAATTAATACAGCGCATGCAAATTGAGTGGCGTGACCGCGTGAGGGAGGAAGTACTAGTTGAGAATGACATTACTATCATCCACTGCATGCATGCGAGTAGCTAAATCATGGGTTGCTAGTACTACGAGGCAACGTCATCAATTTTTGCCTCGGTTACTGTTGGTGGCCTTTGTATTTAAAAATGGACGGAGTGGAGTACTACGCTCGCCTACTAGGGCTCTCCCACCGCCTACGCTCGCATCCCCGCCTCGACCATCCGATTCCACCATGGATAATCCCTTAGATCCCAGCATCCCGTGGGCTGCCCTCTCCCTGCGGCACATAGCATTGCCGCCTTTGAGCCAAACCCACATGTGTTTCAGAGGGGATCCATTGCTCTGGAATCACAGATCGGTGGCACCGGAGGACATGTCGGGGCTGCGTTTCAGGTGGTGGGCAGCAAGGGCAAATCGGATCGAGGCAGCGTTGCATCGACTGGAGACAAGTTCGAAGGAGCTGCGCCTGGCGAAGCACAAGGCGGAGGCGCATGTCGATCTCATGGGTGAGATGCTGAGGGATGTCAGCATCTGGCAGTGTCGCGTTGATTTCGAGCTGGGGCTAATGGCAGAGATCATATTCACGGAGTCGACTGCGGAGGAGAGAATGCGCATGCCTGCGGAATGGCATGAGAAGCCGGTGCAACTATTCAAATGGGCGGTAGGAGAAGCCTAATTGCTCAACCAGCGGCCGCGGCGGTGCTGGGGATGCATCGTAGGCGAGGTGACCTGCCCTCCTTCCCCGCCAGCAATGGACTGACCTACTCAGTTGCTGCTGCAGTGAACACGCGGCGACATGGCGGTTTGCAACCGCGACAATCACTCCATCTATGTATTGTATTTCTATCAAAATACTCCATCTATATGTGTTGTATTTCTATGAAAATAGATGGTCATTTGGAAAAAGATGGTCAATGATTTATCACGAGTTTTTGAATGCTTGGTCGTGAGAACTCATCGGGAGCCGTTCCAAAACCATCAATAAATTTCGAGCTTGTTTCCCGTCACATTCCAAAGTACCATGCTATAATTAATTGCAAACCTGTTCACACCGATCAAACCTAAACGTGTTTCTACTTTGCAGCATATTAGTACTAGGTTATAAAAAGGGAAACTAACTACTCGAATATTACTGCACATTCCTCCCCATAAGCCTTTCTTGTTCGTCATTCCTTGCATCTGCCATGGCCGGTAGGAAGAGCTCTGGGCCGAGAAATAACAAGGGAGTGACGACCAAGGCGGCAGAAAAAAAGAGAGGGCGCGCCGCGCTGCGGAGGCCTCGAAAGATCTCCCATGGGCAGGAGAGGGCTCTCAGAAGCGCATTCACCGCGGAGGCAAACATGCCGAGCGGGCAATGCTGAAGTCGTTAGCCCGCGATGACATGCCCGCCCAGCTCAACAAGCAGAAGGAGTTGATCGCCGGCTTGTTGAAGCTGGTGAAGGAGAGCAATGCCTCGGTTGATAAGGTGACCGGTGAAATCGTGGAACTTCGAGAGGACAAAGCGAAGCTCTACCACAAGCTCTACCTGCTGAAGGAGGAGATTGCCGGCTGGGAGAAGCTGCGAGAGAAGAGCAGTGCCTCGGTGAAGATGCTGACCGCCGTCATCGGGGAACTTAGGGATGACATGGCGAAGCTCCGCACCGAGAACGTGGCTGCTGTCAAGCAACATCATGCGGACGTGAAAGAGATCATCCACGCTCGCCTTGAGAAATCCCGCACCATGGAAGCAATGAAGAAGATGGCGGAAGAGAGGCGAGAGGAGATGAAGGTCATGGAGGTGATGAAGAAGCTGTTAGAACTCCGCGCCCAACAATCCTTCATGAAGTAGAGAGCAGCACCCAGACCATTGTCTACGTCTTCCTTCTTCTATTTTTTGCGGGTAATCTTCCTTCTTCTTTTGCCCCTCTGTCTTCTTCTTCTGCCACTGTGTCTTTTGGGCGTTTCCGCATGTGTCCTTCTAAATTATCCTCAATAGGTAAGACAATTATTATCCGTTGCCATTGTCATCATATTATTTTATTTGTACTAGGCTGCGAGGCACGACTAAAATAGTGCTAACGATGAGCGGTGCCGTGGGATCACAAGCATACTAGATCATTTTTATCACCATATCTCACTGGGCTGCCGTGTTTCGCACTCCTCCGCGTTGGGCTAGTACTCCAGTGGAAAACTAGAGTATACCGCACGGTTCTTTGCTCCTCCTTAGGTTGTCGGCAACAATTATACCTCCGTTCGCCGACATGTGGGACAGCCAGCATCCGGGTCGACGTGTCATGCACCAGATTAGAGTGGGGAACGGAAGGGGAAACTTACCCCTCGCAGTAATAATGACTATAACGAGCAGTCAAATCACAAGGCCCCACCTTCCAGCAGTAATGAGCGGTCAAATCGCAAAGCCCCACCTTTCCTGCAGTAAGTTGAATCCGCTACTCCCTCGTCCTCCTCGCATCTCTGTCAAACCTACCAGGCGAAACTTGCCCCGCCTTCGCCTTTTAAATATAGTTTTGTAAGTATCGATGGATTGCGCCATGGAGCAAAACTAACACGCTCAAATTAAAGAAAAAGGTGGGACATATACAGCACACTCCTCGCATTCGCGTCGCACCTACATGTTTGGCTCGGCACGCCGCTCACGGAATGGAACGCGCGTCGGCTGAGTTACTACTAAAGTAGAAAAGAGAGAACAGCAATACTAGTACAGTACGTACGTAGTACTACTATACTAGTATATGATGCTGGATGAGGGACAGCCAACATCTGGATCGACGTTTCATGCACCAAATTATGCATAGTACTACGTGCTTAGATGGGGTGCTAAGTCTTTCTTTGACAACTAAACTCCTTCATGCGTTGCGTGAACTTCTCTCGTTGAAGTGTTTTGCATAGGTCCGTGCGCTTCGCATTCGTTCTTCCTGGGGTCACCAAACTCCTCTCTCTTCTCTTTACTCCTACTTTGTCAAATTAGATTTTTTTTGCATATGTGGCATGCTTAGCACCTGTACACCATGGAGGGGGAGACTCACCCCGGTCGTAGTGCCGTAGTAATAATGACTATAATGAGCAGTCAAATCACAAGGCCCCACCTTTCCATCAGTAACGAGCCATCAAATCACACAGCCCCACCTTTCCAGTAGTAAGTTGAATCTGCTACTCCCTCGTCCTCCTCGCCTCTCTGTCGAACCGACTAGGCGAAACTGCCGCGCCTAATGCACGGGAAAAGCCCCGCCTTCCACTTTTAAATATATTTTTGTATCGATGGATTGCGCCATGGAGCAAAACAAAAAGAAAACGGTGATACTACATGTATACTGCACACACGTCGCGTTCACGTCACACCCCACACGGTCGGTCGGTCCGGCACGCCGCTCACGGAATGGAACGCGAGTCATCTTGCGTTTGCACTCACATGTGGGACCATAATTGAGCAGCCGACCATAGGCACACTCTCCCCCATCCCTCGGGCCCCACGCGTCGGCTGAGTTGTACTAGAAGAGAGACACCAACGATAGTGGTACTAGAGTAGTGATGTACACACGTCGTTGCCTGGACGATCCATGCACGACATGGGAGATCAATTCGTCCATCCATGTGACCAGAGTCCAGCAGACGACTGGATGGGCTATCGTGTACATATCGTGCAGGCTGTGTCGTACTAACATACGGCTGTAGTTCTGTTGATAAGTCTAAAAAAAAGTAGGAGCACTAAGTATATTGCAATACCAATAAAATTTGAATCCATTCTCAGTATGAATACAAATCTAGTCCACTCAGCCTAGGCGGCTAGGGCAACCTCTCCCCTCCCTGCTTCACCGATGAGTCGGTGGATTCACCCCTCCCCTCTTCCCACCGCTCCGTCGACCAGTGGCGGGGAGGGGAATCCCGGTGCCTATGCTTCGGTTATTAGTTTATGTTAGGGGTTTTAGTCCTCGCACACGCAATGCTAAGGCGGACGATGTCGGTGCTTCTTATTCTGAGTCTGTCTTCCGAGCTCCGATCCTCCTTGAGTTCATTCGTCTAGACATAATCGATGGAACTCCAGCATAGATTCTTGTCGTCTCCTTTGGGGCGGTGAGGTTAAGGTTTCTTGTCATCCGGCGAGATTTGGTGTCATGTGCTTCAGATCAATGCGAGGGTTAAACAACGACAACTGCATTCCTCCAAGGCGCTGGTTATTAGGGGCACATGCACGAAGACTACTCGGTTGCCATCAAGAAGGTGAAGCCAGCTACGTTAGGACATCGGCGACATCGATTGACGCCTTTTCTTCTAGTTTGCTCCTTGAGCTTTGAGTCTCATCGAGTTTGTCTGTCGGGACATAGTCGATGGAGCTCCGGTGTAGATTCATGTTGTCTCCTTGGGGCAGTGAGGTTAGTGTTTCTTTTTATATGTGATGACAACTACGCCTTCGGGGCGCTGCTCCTTAGGGGCACGTGCACGAGGACTCGTCGACAGTCATTGACAAGGTAAAGCCAGCTCCGGTAGGATAGCAGCGACAACGATGTGTCGACGGCTCTTTCTGACTGCAGTTGGTTGTTCGCTGGTCTCGAAATTTGGATGCATTTTTTATCAGAGATGCTATGTACTTGCAAACATTTACAATAGACCCGGCCTCCCTCAAAAAAGGTTGCATATAGTTTATGTTCAAAATCAGAACAAAGATTGATGGCTCTTACATTTTTTTACAAATGCTAAGATCATGAATTTTCAAAATTTGATTTCCCTTTATGTTGGAAACAATACATTTCAAGCTCTAGCAAGCTATTCAAAATGTAAATTGTGCATGTTTTATAAGTATAGCATGGTAAGCAAAAAAAATGTATGGTGTGCCCCCATTTAGTTGTGAACTGCAAAAGCCACACATTACCTCAAATTCAAACTACTTAGTCCATGGATGCAATGTGTTCAAACGGTGCCATCGACATCTCAAATTCAAAAGAGTTTGAGCTTGTTCGTTCTATATTTTCACCCGTGATAATTTGACCCGTGTGGTTGTTCAATTAATGGAGGGCCGGGGACCAGAAGTGAACAACACAAAGTGCGACCTGGCTCTTACGCAATTTTAAACGATTGTTCTTATGGAGAGAAAAAAAAGAAAACTACTCCACTATATGTATATAAGCAGGAGCCTCCGCTCTTGCTTGCTAGGGTTGCTCTCTTCACACACTCATCCTCTCCAGATCTAAACATGATAGTGGTAGCCACACCCTCTCTCTGCTCACCGCTGGTCACAGATCCGGGCGGATCCCCTCCGCCGGGGAAGGGGTGAAGGTGCAACGTTCACGCGGTCCTCGTCGGCGATGGAGCAAACCCACTGCCGGTGTGTCCCGATACGCGTGCCTTGCCATTCTCTCCCACACAACGCTGGCTAGGGAGGGCCTTCGACCCAGTCTTCCTCGCTACCGTGGTGTGGGCAGATCCGGCCTCCCGCCGCCCACCTAGCCAAATCCCGATGAACCTCGGGTATAACTTCCTTCGAAACTAGCCTTGTTCTACTGCCCCAGGTCCCTGATATGTCCCAAACGTATCTACTTTACCAAACACTTTTGCTCTGGTTTTGGACTCTAATTTGCATGATTTGAATGGAACTAACCCGGACTGACGCTGTTTTCAGCAGAATTGCCATGGTGTTATTTTTGTGTAGAAATAAAAGTTATCGGATGGACCTAAAAATTTACGGAGAATTATTTTAGAATATATAAAAAATACTGGCAAAGAGATCAACTTGAGGGGAGCCACCCAGGGGCCACAAGCCCAGGCTCGGAACTTGCTCCCAAGCTCGTGTTCTTGCTCATATTGCTGTGATTTTCGATCTCCATGCTCGGAACTCCGTTTCCAAAACTGTTTTGAGGAATTACTCCTTGGTATGTGACTCCTCCAATGCTCCAATTACTTTTTGTTCTAGTGCTTTATACTTTGCAAATTTTTGCTGCTGTGGTGACCATGTTTATGAGCTTGCATGTTGAATTTGTATGGTCTAAAGTAGTTTTGATGCATGTTATAGCCTCTAGATACTTGTAGGAGTAGTTGCTATCAATTTTGTTGAGTTTTGTTCACTTTTATTTTGAGTCACTAAAAATTTCAGAAATTTTCAGAAAAAGAAAATGTTCAAGTGGAGGTTGAGGGGTTCTTTGAATCGGAACCCCAAGGAGGCTCCTAAGCCCAAGTATCATCTTCTTCGTGTGGCCGAGGTGCGGCCATACGAATGGTCAGGCAACACGTTCTTGAGGGATGAGGGAATTTTCGATGATTTCTATTATTTGGCGAACAATGCCGGCATTATCCCGTTCCTCGAAGATAAGTGTGACTAGTATCTTCTCCTCACTAATACTTTCGTGCAAAGCTTTCATTTTCATGCTAGGAGAGATATACCCACAGTGTCATTTAACTTATATGATATTTCCAAAGAGATGACACTTGAGGATTTTTGCGAGGTATGCAAACTTCCTAATGAGGGCAGCCCAGTAGAGCCACACCCCAGGGATGTCTCGGAGTTCATCTCTGAGGTTACCGTGGGGGAGTCGAGGGGAGTTTCTGAGGCTAGGGTTGCTAGTTTACATTTCCCTGTTTTGCGCTATTATTCATTATTTGCTGGGAGGTGTTTGACTGGTCGGTGGGACAGTGGCATGCTCAATTCGCCTAACCTTGCTACTTTGCGCCATGCTCTTTACGCTGATAGGACCTTCAGTTTGGGTGCTATGGTTGCCCGGCGGTTGCACACCAACCGTTCCAGGGGCATTATCTATGGTGGTATTTATGCTTCCCATCTTGCTAAACATTTTGAGATTCCCATTAGGCACGACAAGAGGGAAGAGAGGCTCTTACCCACTATGCATCTTGATTACGACAGTATGGTTGGGCACGACTTTATTGGCAGGGGCCGTAGACGATTTCAGTATAACTTGGTATTCAGTCAGGGTACGTGTGAAATTATTACTTTGCCTACGCCTACTTTGTTTGATATTCACAGGGGCAGATACATCATCATGCCTGAGGACATTTATGCTTATTGGGGCTTGGACCAGCCCCAAGCACCAGAGCCAGCACCTGAGCCAGAGCCGTATCAGGAGCCCATCTATCAGTGGGAGCCTCAGGAGGCAGTTTACCAGTGGAACCCTCAGCAGCCTCAATACTATCAGGGAGGCGCTGATTTCGACCCATGGCCATAGACCAACTTAGGCCAAAAGCCTAAGCTTGGGGGAGTACATATTTCTCACCGACATTACATTCATGTTCACACACTCATTTCAGTTGTCGGTGTTCATCCTTTTTCATTGTATATCCACGTTAGTTTTATTTTTGCTTTCTTCTTGTGTGTTTGAAAAACTTTCGAAAACCCAAAAAAAATTAGTTGTAGCTTCTTTCTTGTTTAGCTAATTCATAGTATTAAAAGAAAACCCACAAAGATTTCTCGTTTCTTCTTTTGCTTGTTGGGAGCTTTCCTGTGTAAATAGTTTTTCTCGTTTTTTGTTTTCTTTTGTTAAATTGCTTTCTTCAGAAAAACCAAAAACTCCAAAAATATTTCAATATGTTTCTCTAAATTTCTTTTCTTTTTGTTGAGTCATCATAGGGAGAAGACCATGATGAAAATGTTGAGTGGTTCTCATATGCTTTATTGTTGATCTAACGAAGAGCCAATATTACCTTGTCTTCTCCCTTGAATAAATGTTTGTAGATTCCAGCTTAGTCCACGGCACACTTGCACTATTATTATTATTATTATTATTATTATTATTATTATTATTATTATTATTATTATTATTATTATTATTATCACATCATTCGGTCGTGCAAGTGAAAGGCAATAATGACGATATTTGATGAAGTGATTGCGGTGAAGAAAAGCTGGTATGAACTCTTCGTGTTTTTGTCTTTGTAAATATGTTTAGCTCAGTATTCATGATTCAACATTATTATGAGTAAACATGTTTGTGATGACAATTAGAGATTATAGTTGCTCATGCCATGCTTAAATATCTAGGAGTGGATAATGATTTATCTTGTGTGTCAACATGCATTAAAATGGTTGTGATGTAGTATGATAGTGTGGTATCCTCCTCTGAGTAATTCGAGTGGCTTGACTTGGCACATGTTCACACATGTAGTTGAATCAAAACCAACATAGCCTCCATGATATTTATGTTCAGGGTGCTGATATCCTACTCATGCTCATATTCAATGTTAATTTTTCGCAATGCATGTCCATGACCGTTTTCGCTCTCTAGCTAGTCGCTTCTCAATCTATTTTGTACTAAGAGGGAATACTGCTTGTGCATCCAAATCCTTAAACCCAAAGTTGTTCCAGTTGAGTCCACTATATCTGCCTATATGCGGTATTACTCCGCCGTTCCAAATAAATTTGCATGTGCCACCTCTATACATTCAAATGAACATATGTTTTGTGTGCACGTACCTCTCATGGAGTGACAGGGGGCGTTCATTATCTTCCATGCTAAGCGGGTTATTCTCAGATGAGTGTTTATTCACTTGTCATTGCACGAGAGATGCTGGTATCTGGGATGCCCAGTCCTATGGTCAAAATCGAATTATATAATGCAAACAAACTCCCCCGGAAAGTTGTTGGTATGGAGGGCACCCGTGAATTCGGCTAGCCATGGCTTGTGTTGGTATGGTGGAGGGGGAGTAAACTTTACCTTTCCACTTGCGAACCGCCTATAATGTGTTTAGCATGGAAGATATTGAAAACTCTCGATCGTAACATTGACAGGAAAAGCATACCTCCCAAAATTATTTTAATCTCTGATTTAAGCTTCGAGCTCTGGCATCGCTGCAAATCCATGCTTCCCTCTGCGAAGGGCCGATCCATTTACTTTATGTTATTTTACTTTTATTGTTGAGTCGTCACCCTCTCATTTAAGCACCAGTTGGAGAGCACTATTGTCATTTTTATGCTATGAGTATAGTTAATGTTGGGTGTGACCATGACTGGATATCCTCTACCCTGAATTACAATGTTTAGTCACTGCTTGAATCTCAAGGGTGCTCTGCATTTATGTTTTGCGGTCTCAGAAAGGGCTAGCGAGATACCATGTTGCCATATTATATCATGATTGTTTTGACAAAGTGTTGGCATCCGAGATATCTTATTATTGCTCTCTAGATGGTTATGTTATTGCCATGAGTAAATGTGAAACCTAAGCGTTATCATTCATATGGTTAGTTCATATTTTTTGCTGAAAACTAGGATGCTAGTTAAGTATATATACATACAACAAGAAGAAAAGAGTTTGTAGAAGTTTTTCTTTGTCACTTTCAGTTTGTCAACTGAATTGCTTGAGGACAAGCAATGAGTTAAGCTTGGGGGAGTTGATACGTCCCAAATGTATCTACTTTTCCAAACACTTTTGCTCTGGTTTTGGACTCTAATTTGCATGATTTGAATGGTACTAACCCGCACTGACGTTGTTTTCTACAGAATTGCCATGGTGTTATTTTCGTGCAGAAATAAAAGTTCTCGGATGGACCTGAAAATTTACGGAGAATTATTTCAGAATATATAAAAAATACTGGCGAAGAGATCTACTGGAGGGGAGCCACCCAGGGGCCACAAGCCCAGGGGGCGCGCCTACCCCCCCAGGGCGCGCCCCCAGGCTTGTGGGGCCCTGGCAGCTCCGTTTACCCTAATTCCAACACTATAAGTACCTATTCGTCCAGAAAAAAATCAGAGAGAAAGAATCATCGCGTTTTACGATACGGAGCCGCCGCCACCTCCTGTTCTTCATCGGGAGGGCTAATCTGGCGTCTGTTCGGGGCTCCGGAGAGGGGGATTCGATGCCGTCGTCATCATCAACCATCCTCCATCACCAATTTCATGATGCTCACCACCGGGTGTGAGTAATTTCTTCATAGGCTTGCTGGACGGTGATGGGTTGGATGAGATTTACCATGTAATCGAGTCAATTTGTTAGGGCTTTGATCCCTAGTATCCACTATGTTCTGAGATTGATGTTGCTATGACTTTGCTATGCTTAATGCTTGTCACTAGGGCCCGAGTGCCATGATTTCAGATCTGAACCCTCTATGTTTTCATGAATATATTTGAGTTCTTGATCCTATCTTGCAAATTATATGCACCTATTATGTGTTATGATCCGCATACCCCAAGGTGACAATAATTGGGATTC
Organism: Elymus sibiricus; assembly: GCA_039707655.1. Taxonomy (NCBI): domain Eukaryota; kingdom Viridiplantae; phylum Streptophyta; class Magnoliopsida; order Poales; family Poaceae; genus Elymus; species Elymus sibiricus. Next base: position 329,946,096 of record CM077666.1, on the reverse strand, counting down.
TTTCCGGTGATTACCGTAGTTTGAGGAGTTCATGTATTCACTATGTGTTAATGCTTTGTTCCGGTTCTCTATTAAATGGAGGCCTTAATATCCCTTAGATTTCCTTATGGACCCTGCTGCCACGGGAGGGTAAGACAAAAGATGTCATGCAAGTTCTTACTATAAGCACGTATGACTATATATGGAATACATGCCTACATTACATTGATGAATTGGAGCTATTGTGTATCACCCTAGGTTATGATTGTTACATGATGAATGCCATCCAACATAATTATCCATCACTGATCCAATGCCTACGCTTTTCGCATATTGATCTTTGCTAAGTTACTTTCGTTGCTGCTGCTGTTACAATCACTACAAAACTGCTTCTGTTACTATTGCTATTGAAACTATCATACTACTGTGCTACTAAATACTTTGCTGCAGATATTTGTTCTCCAGGTGTGGTTGAATTGACAACTCAACTGCTAATACTCACAAATATTCTTTGGCTCCCCTTTTGTCGAATCAATAAATCTGGGTGAAATACTACCCACGAAAACTGTTACGATCCCCTATACTTGTGGGTTATCGGTCCCCACGTCGATGCATGTGAATCTTTTTCTACTTCTCAGCCCTCCTCGTAGATTGGCTCGATCGGCTGTTCCAAAGCCACCTAAATTATTACTATTAGAGGTAAAGCTACTTCATGCAGTCAAATCTACGACTTGGTTCAAAGTGGGAAGAACGGTGGAAAAGTTCTAGCATGACTCTAGGACTTGGTTCAAAGAGGAACGATTGCGGGGGGGGGGGGGGGGGTAGTAGAGACTGGCTACCCAACTGGTCTCTTGGTTGAAAAGGGAAATAAAGGGAAAACAAAGTACAAACTGGATATAGAACCGATCTACTGGTTGAAAAAGGAAAGAAAGTGGGGACTGCGGGACAAGTCAATAGAGTATTTCCGGCACTAGATTTGTTGCCCTCACATAGTAAAAGGTGGCTATAGTGTACAAAAATGGGACCAACCCAGATATCATGTTTGGATGTTTGTTTGCATCACCACTTTATGCATCGGGGAGGTACATGGTGCTGGTGCACCCACTGTCCGATGCCATTATGGCAATTTTTAGCTGTTGTTAATCTAATGTCGCCGGTAAAATGCAGCAATCTCACTATTAAAGTAAGGACATGTTTAACCAATGTTGTTTTTTAATGTAATGCCCCCAGTAATATGAAGCAATGGCCATGTTTAATTGTCCTGCTATATTTCCCGTTAAGATAAGTAAGTTGCTTCTTTTCGTTAGAAATGCAACTGTCCTGGTCTTCCTACTGTAACATGCCCTTATACCAACTCTTTAGCACCTGTTAATCTAATGTAGTTGGTAAAATCAAGGAATGGCACCATTAAAGTAATGTCAAATTTAACAGTTGTCATTGTTAATCTTAATGCCCCCGGTAGTACGAAGCAATGTTGCTGCTTTAGAAATTGCTACTGTCCTTCTATGATTGCCATTAAGATAAGGACGATGCTTCTTTTCATTTGACGTATGTTTCATCACTTGTTATTCACCCGCCTTTCTACCTATTTGTGCAAACAGAGATATACATTTCACCTCATTGCTATTGCGACCTTTTGGTGAACTGCACAAAACACTTCTTTTTTGGAAAGAGTGTCTTATGCAGTTCTACTAAAATGTCACACGGGCAACATCTCTTGATTTTAGTGGAACTGCACAAAGGGTGATTGGAGTTCCTAACCTTCTCATTGAACTCTGTGGTTAATCTCCTCCAACAGTTAATTAGCCTTTGCAAGATTAGCCGTCACTGTCACCACAATGGCACTTTGCACATATTTGTGTAATGAACATGGACGCTTGATTTTAGTTGAACTGCACAAAAGCATATCCAAATTATAGTTGCACATTCCACGAGCTTGACGACCAACCTTGATGTTGCTCAGTTTTAGTGCAACTAATGAAGAAGCTGCCAGCTCATGGGACCAAGTACTTCTTGCTAACTGCATGATGCAAACATTGCTTCATTTTAGGTGAACTGCACAAAAAGGTCGCATGAATATAATCATCCATGTTGGTGACCGGTGTCAACCCATCTACTAAGGCGTTGACTGCAGATATGGTTCCCATGACGAGGTATGTTCCTTTTTGGTACTACCCTTTGCCAGAACGATCCTGCATGTTGACTCTGCATGCAGCTAGTGATCTTGTCCTAATGTTTTGGCTTTGCGATGAGAAAGCAATAATGTTATGTATTATTTTGCACCTTAATCTAATGCCACTAATAATTTGAGGCAATGTTTTGGCATCGCTAGTGCCACTGATGAAATGAAGTAATAATACAGTTAAAATAGAGCTACTGTCTTTGCTATCATTTCATTTCCAATGTAGATAATGAAAGTTCTTCTGTTTGTTAGTATAAGTTTCATCAAATAGTCCCATTCTTAATGTAATGCCACGTTTAAGTATCTCTGCAAACAGGGATGCTTAATTTTAGTTGAACTGCACAAAAAAAGTGATTGGAATGACGCAAGGCCCTTCCTGGTTCATCACTTGTAGAAGGTGTATCCGGGAGAATTTGGTCGATGTGCCCTATGAGGCATACTGTTGAGTTCACTCATCGGTCCCTATGACGCCTACCGTCGAGACGGCGCAGGGCCCCTCTCTCCCTCGCAGCACGGCGGGCGCCATAGTTTTAGTTGAACTACACAAAAAAAGAGACTGGAATGACTCAAGTCCCCTCCTACTGCCACACTGAATTTGTTCATAGTTTTCAATGAATTGCCTTCATGGCAAGATACGATGACCTAAAGAATAACTTGATCTCACTAAGTCATCTCACATAGGTCAGTCCTGTCCTTCATCCACATCATCATGCTTTGTCATACTGTGCTACTGTTGTATTTTCTTTTAATAAACTTATTGTATCGCAATCTTTTCCCATTAAGAAAATGAAGTTGCTTCTATTTATTTGTGTATGTTTCATCAACTAGTGCCACTATTATATTAATCACGCTTTTTCAATATCTGTGCAAATAGGTTTAGTCAGCTACATTTTAGTGGAACTGCACAAATGTTTGGATGGAACCCGCATATGCAGAGTGTGAGTGCCACCATCTAAAATAACGTGGCTTTGAATGGGCACAGATGTTCAGATGATTCCACAAGTTCTTGGTGACCAGCTTATGCAGAACATGTTAATCTGCCGGTGTTTGACATGCGTGCTCATAAACTGGACTGGTTTCAATATTGCAGCAAATCCTTGAATCAAATAGCTTACATGAATTAGGTTTATGGTTTGCTGGATATATTGGCACTTCTCCAGGGATTACTCTTTTCTCAGAGAAGCATCAATCGCTTTTTCTTTACATGTACACATTCTCACAACTTTGTTTTAGTTTTAAAGTTAATATTGGCTCTGATCTGTGAATCAATGAGATGCATAGGCATCTTTGTTGTACTAATTATGGGAATCTTATGAGTTGGTTGTGAATCTTGGAAGCTGTGAAACACATCATGATGATGCAGGCGACGGCAACCCTATCGAGCTCTTCAATACTCCCTCCGTTTCTTTTCACTTTGACCAAATTTATATAAAAAAAGATCAACATCTACAATACCAAAGATATATGGTATATGAAAGTTAATTTCATGATGCATCTAATAATATTGATTTCATATTGTGAATGTTGGTATTTTTTCCTATCAAGTTAGTCCAACATTACAAAGTTTGACTTTGACCAAATTATATATGCAAACTAAAAAGAAAGTTTTAGGGTGGTAGGCATTTTTGTAAGCCTTCCGTTGGTCAGTACTAGGTAACATGGGGTCAGTACTCAAGTTTATGTGGGGTCGCTTTGTAAGTGAAGTGTAAATTAGTTATTAGGATGGATCCACTGACAGCATGCTGCCGCTCTCATCCATTCCAAAACCGCCGCCCGCCGCTCCTCTTGCATTCCAAGACCACCGCCGCTCCTCTCCTCTTCCATTCCAAAACTGCCGCCACTCCTCTTCCATTCCAAAACCACCACTGGCATGTGAAGGTGATGTGGAGAAGTAGATCGATGGATGAGTACAACCGATACATGACGATCGTAGACGGCGACCCTGTGAAGCTAGCCAGGATGATGGAGATACAGTCTTGGTTTGACAACAAGCGGGAATTAGCGGTGACGGTGATGGCGATGGCCAAATATCTGAAAAAGAGCGAAAGGGCGGCGATCCACTCGAATGGAGTCGTGCGGTAGTCCATAGAGCTGCTCCTCTAGGCCTTGGAGTAGACAGATTCACCGAATCCGGTCATGAGGCGAAGGTGGTGGGAGTATCGATCCAAGATCGAGCATCCAGAGGATCAAGGATCGAGCATCCACACGGTGCCGTTTGTGAGGGTGCCGTGTCAGAGCGAGCCGGTGGAGTCTTCGTCGACCGTACCCAACCGCAAGAGGAGAAAAGCAGTTGGCGTGACGACACTTCCCCGCCATTCTCCAAGGCTCCCTCGCCGTTCACCTCATCTCACGGGGCGGCGGTCTGCCGCCGAGGAATAGGAGGGGAGTGCCCCAACGAATAATCATAGGAGGAGCTTGGGGTTATTAGTATTTGCAGGTTGTGAATTGTGTTTTGTGTTGTGTATTTTGGGTACTTTCAGATATGAATGTCTTTTGAATTTCAGATCTTTGCAGTATTGAGCATATGAAGTATTTTCTGAATTCGAGAGATCTATTTTTAGTACTTTCAAAAATGTAGTTTTATATAAAAGTGCAGACCATGTGATTTTCAGAGAAGAAACTGCAAGTTTCAGTTTCAGATAAGAAACTGCAAGTTTCAGAGGCAGAGCATTTATATCAACACACCCTTTTCAAACAGGGATAACAGCATGTTCCAAATTTTATTCATGGTCGAAAATGGAACTAACAGCAAGTTAACATCATGCTGATCAACATTCATGTATAGCACATCTTCATATGATGCACAGTAAAAAAGATATGCTATTTTCAAAATGCCCAGACAATGTTGAGAGTGCGAAAAACAGACAAAACTAGGGACAAAATTCCGGCTAGTGTTGGAGGTGGTGTGTGTCGATGACAAGGGGAGACTCACATGTCAGTAATAGCAGAGGCAAAAAAATTGGGAATATAGGGGTAATCGATCCCGGGCCGAGCAGGTGCGGGTAAGGGGGTATAGCTACTGGGCTACTGCGGCGTACTCAACACAAAGAAGGCGCGCAAACTACTACTACACTGCCCCGTTTTCCCCGGCTCTGGTTCGTTCCCGTCCTGTACGTGGACAGGCTAACAGTCGAGACCCACAAGGTCCATGGCGCTACTCAAGCAAGTGCCTCATTAGAAAAAAAAGCTTTCTCTCAAAAATGGATATTCATTTCTCCTAATGTTATACTGATGTTGGGGCCCACGAGTCTGTCAACGTAGGCATTAAATGAGATAAATTTACAACAAAGACTGTCATCGGGGAGCTAGCAGGTATATTTTTTTTAGAGGGCGAACAAGTATCAGCTGGGTTGTGGCCTGCCCAGCCTAGGTTTTGTTTTTTAACATGCGTAGGGCGCAGCCCACGACATGCCGACACAGTGTTTCAAGCTTATTGTTTTGACCTCCAGCATGTATCTACTGGCCCATGGGCCTCCCAACATAGGTTTTATTTTGTCTTAAACATTCGCAGCCTAACTTATGTTTTTTTGAAGAAAACGTAGAACTCTTTTCTATTTTTTATATATAAGAATAAGAATGCCAGGTCCAACTTATGTTTTCCCTTCTAACTATATTATATATATTTAAATTATTTTATGTTATTATATATTATTATTATCATATATTTAATAGATATATATATATATATATATATAATATCCCACGTCTTATTAACTTATAAAAAATAAATGTTTAATAGAAGTTCGCAAGGAAAATCCTAGTTTTTTTGACAATGAAAATCCTGGTGATTGCGTACAAAAGCTTGCTCGGATTTAAGGACCAATGTAATAATAACGTGCTCATTTTTTTGAGCAATAAAACGCTAATTATCTAATTTTATATATAATAAAATGCACAGCCTCGGTTTATTTTTTGATAACATTGCTCCGTCCAACCCAACATTATATTTACAACAAGCCCAGCAAATTCGTGTATTTCGAGAAAGTGCAAATGGGTTGTGATTTCTAAGAAAAAAAATTAAATGGACCACATAGATGCAACATTATTTGTTCACCCATCCCAGCAAATGTACTGTAAATTCTAAAAAACATGGGTTGAATATGTGCCAGATTTTTGCAGGCTGACATGTGGGCCAATAGGTCGAAGCCCACGCAAGGCGTTGTCAACTTGGTCAACAAATGATTCTGACATCCATAGCCATTGGATTTACATCCAACGGCCGGCATGCATCTTCAATCTATCGTCTTCTTCCTCCAGCGCCACCGGGAACGCCCGCTCCCGCCTTTGGCGGCTAGCGGCTCTGCTTAGCACGCCTCGCTGCGAAGCGCTACCCCATGGCCGGCCAGGCCATCCCTCCAACCCTCCACACCTCTTGTTATTCTCCACCGACTGGAGCCCCGCGCCGCACCAGAACCAGTTAACCCCCGTAGTCCTCTCTGTTGGGGATATTTCCCAGCGTGTAAACCCGGTAGGAGGATGACCCGGCCGTGGAGCTGTAGGGCTCAGCGGGGCATCTCGCTGCTGGGCCTTGGAGATGCCAAGCGGGCCGGCTTAATAGGAGGCCCGGTGAGAAGAGGTGGCTCGATATACGGGCTAGCTTAAGAGGAAAGATAAGACAAAGAAGATTGTCTTGAGGAGTAAGTAGAATAAGAGTAGGATACGGGTTAAGTCTACAACCCGGACTCTCATGTAAACCTAGGGCTCAACCTATATATAAAGGGGAGCGCCTACGGCAGAAAGGCTAAGTTGCAATCCCTCGAGAGCTAGGTTAGCATATTCAGACCCTTGTAATCGAGATCCAAAGCAATACAATCAAGCAGGACGTAGGCTTTTACCTCCACTGTGAGGGGCTGAACCTGGGTAATCTCGTGTCTTCTTGTTCCCGATCAACCCCGTTAAGCTTCCACCTTCATGCGATGGCCTCATCCCTAAGTCTTTTCACAAGGGCATCTGCCATGTCAAAACCACGACAGTTGGCGCCCACCGTGGGGCCTACACACGATGGAGTTGAGTTCTTAGCGGGAGCTCTCCCAGGGTTCAGAAAGTACGCGGTTGGCTTGATGACGAAGAGCCGCCGCAGGAAGCTCTACATCGACGATTCGTACTGGGGCCCCGACACCGACTCGATCGAGTATGGGTACCGGGTCCCCTTTGGCAAGATCCATGCCTTCATCGGTGTTATCGGCGAGTCGGCTACCGGATTGGAGGCTATCACCGGCGTCGAGTCGGCTCGCCGCGCCAGTCCAAGCCAGGCAAGACCTGGCCCACCACAGGCCGGCCGGAAGCATGTCTTTGTAGGGTTCACCCAAGGGGTGGCCTTGTCGGAGAACTCTCTGTCTGGAGATGATACGCTCGTTCAATCTGACGGCGAATCCTCAATGGGAGAAACCGAGTTGATCCGTCCCCTGTATGATGGAAGGCTGGGATATACTGATAAAGTCTTTCCAAAGGTCCTTGAGCCACCTCGCTTTGCAGTGGTCTACATGGCGGGTAGGCAAGATCCTGCACGCGATCCGGTCGATCCAGTGACTGGGCAGAACCTCACCCTGGCCGGCTCAGGAGGAGCCGGCGCGGCTGCTACCGGCTCGCAAAAAACCGGGGCACAGGCGCTTGCGGACTTGATGAATACCTTGACAACTCTGTTGGCTGAGCCGGTTATGATGGAGAACGCGGCTGCGCGCAACACGGACATTACGAAGTGTCCCGAGCAGATGGCCAAGATCCAATAGGATATCAATGCTGAAAACACCCGCATGGCGGAGGCGCAAGCCCGGCTTGCCGAGGAGAGACATCGTCTAGATAAGGAGGCTCATTATTTAAGCTGCCGGCAGGCCGAGTCAGAGCTCGTCCACGGAAGGCGACATCAAAGCCGGCTTCCGGCTAATATCGAGACGACTCAGCTATTTACCACGCCAAATGACCCGCCGGCTCCGACAAACCCGGGGGCTGGAGTTGTGCCCCCGGGAGGGCCGCTTTTGCAGCAGTCGGCTCAGCAGAGGGAGCCGGCTCAGCATCATACACCAGATCAATAGCAACAGCTATCGTCCCGCCGGTTCCAGACCCCAATTGGACTCTATTCCTACCCGGTCAACAACGTGTTAGTGGCGACTCACAATCTGGCGGCAATCCCAATTGAGGGAGACGGTCCGGCTCAGGTCGAGGCTAGGAACGCCATCGCGATGCTCAAGACAGCAATAGTGTAGCAAGCCAACTATTCTCATAGTCAGCACAGGCTCCACTCAACCCCTCACCAGAGCCGCACCAGGAGCCAACGCCCTGAATCACCAGCAGTTTCTAGCAGCGCACACCGCAGAAGGGCCGTGCAACCACTGGCGAATCAACACCAACCCAGGATCCCGAATGCGCAGGATATTGTGGACACCGCCCGGGCTCTGCGAGCGTTGGAAGAGGAAAACACGTGTGCGGTATGCAACCAGCCCACAGCGCACGACCCACCCACCGCAACCCAGACAGCTGGCCGCCTTGGGGGTCTATCAAGTCGCATGATTGGAACCCCTTGTCTACTCCCGGCGCCACGAGAGGCGCGCATGCCCCCAGATTTCAAAGGTCCTCGCAAGGTGCCTAATTATACAGCAAATCTGGAGCCGACCGAGTGGATCGAAAGTTATGAATTGGCAATGGATCTGTTGGGGGCAAGTGAGTCAGTGTGTGCACGTTATCTGCCTCTCATGTTGGAAGGTCCAGCATGCACTTGGTTGAAAAACCTGCCGATGAATTCTATTAACACATGGCAGGAACTGAAGAAGCACTTTATCAAGAATTTCCAGGGAACCTGCAAAAGGACAACCACAATTGTTGATCTCGAACGTTGTGTTCAGCGTGAGGATGAGTTGGCGCATCATTGGGCTCGCCGGGTTGCGGAAGTTATACACAGTTTAGATAGCATCTCGGCTGCATAGGCAGTGCTTGTTCTAGAACGAACATGTAAGTTTCAGCCCCTGGTCCAGAAGTTAGGGTAACTCAAGAGAAAGGCCCAAGACATGGGTGATCTCATGGATGTCTTAACCCGGTATGCGGAATCAGATAATACAAAGGATCCACTATCTGATGAGGAAAAATCCGGTAAGGGCAAGAAAAACGGTGGCAAGGGTCACCAGCAGAACAATGGCAATGGGCAGAACAGCAACGGCAGTAAACACAAAGGTTATGAAGGCGGCTCTGACCTGGTAGCAAATACAAGCACTGGTAACAAGAGTTAGCGCCAGAACAACGGCTCTAGGAGACCGTCCTCTGGTAATCGCCCTGTCAGCTTTGAGGAAGCTCTCAAGGGTCCATGTCCAAAACACAGTTTTAATGGTAAGCCGTCCAGCCACTCCTGGGAAAATTGCTACATCATGCAAGAGTTTTCCAAACGGATCTTCCAGAATCATCACAACGGCAGTGGCTACGGCGGACAACCCGGCAATCAGGGATCCGGCTTCTCGGGAGCCATCTCACAAGGGACCTTTGCAGGCCCTGGGTTCCAAGGGAACAGCGGCCAGAGTGGTGGGTTTCAGGGGGCTGGCAATGCTGGAGGCAGCAATCAGCAGAACAATCAAGGAAATCAGCATCAAGCTGGCTAGTCAGGATTTCAGAGTAACCCGAAGCAGTTGAATAGTGGGCAGTATCATATCTTCACCACTAGTACCTGCAAGCATGATAGGAAGGTGCAGCGGCGAGCCGCCAACTTGGTTGAGCCGGCAGTCCCGTACTATCTCAATTGGTCAGAGCAGCCAGTCACTTGGAGCCGGCCGGATCATCCTGTACTCCTTGATCACCCCGGTCATTTAGCTCTGGTGGTGGCACCACAAGTTGGCGGTTATACGTTGACTAAAGTGCTCATGGATGGAGGCAGCAACATCAATATACTGTATTATGATACTTTCAGACGGATGAATCTGTCCGATAAGCAGTTGACTCCATCCTCTATAGTTTTTCATGGCATCGTTCCTGGCAAGTCAACATATCCCATGGGCAGAATATCCCTGGAGGTGGCCTTTGGCTCAGAGGATAATTATCGTTCTGAGTTTCTCTCCTTTGAGGTAGTCAAGTTGAAAAGTCCGTACCATGCTTTGTTTGGTAGGCCGGCTTATGCACGGTTCATGGCACGTCCGTGCTACGTTTATCTGAAATTAAAAATGCCAGGGCCGAAGGGGACCATCACAGTTGAAGGCAATCGAAAAATTGCGCTCGTGTGTGAGGAAGGAGATGCAGCATACGCTGAGATGGCTTGTGCGGCAGAAGAGCTGAAATATTACACAGACAACGTTGACCCGGCTGACAGGACCTCCCTAAAGAAGCCGACAACCGAGTCGGCCCACTACTCAAGTTCAAATCGGCCAGAGACACCAAGCAAGTTGATTTCACCCCCGGTAATTCTTTCAAGCAATTCACCGTTGGGGCAAATATGGATCCTAAATAGGAAAGCGCGCTCATCGAGTTCATCCGTGAGAACCGGGACATTTTTGCATGGAAACCTTCTGACATGCCAGGTGTACCGAGAGAACTCGCTGAGCACTCCCTTAATGTGGATCCCAAGTTTAAACCTGTTCGCCAATATCTCCGTTGTTTTAATGAAGAGAGGCGGAAAGCTATTGGTGAAGAAGTAGCCCGGCTCCAGGCTGCTAGGTTCATTGTTGAAGTCTTCCATCCCGAGTGATTAGCCAACCAGGTGCTTGTTCTGAAGAAAAACGGGACTTGGCGAATGTGTGTTGATTACACAGACCTAAATAAGGCTTGTCCTAGTGACCCCTTTGCCTTGCCCCGTATTGACCTGATCATTGATGCCACGGCGGGTTGTGAGTGTTTATGCTTTCTGGATGCTTATTCTGGTTATCATCAGATCAAGATGAAGCAGGAGGACCAGGAAAAGACGGCTTTCATCACGCCCTTTGGAGCTTTCTGTTATATGACCATGCCGTTTGGTCTGAAGTGTGCACATGCGACTTATCAGCGTTGTGTCCAAAGTTGTTTTCACAAGCAGATTGGGCGGAACGTCCATGCATATGTTGATGACATTGTTGTTAAATCCCGTAAGAAAGAAACCTTGTTGGAGGATCTCAAGGAAACATTTGACAATCTCCGCGTCTACCAGATGAAACACAACCCGGAGAAGTGTGTCTTTGGCGTCCCTGCAGGAAAGCTACTGGGATTTCTCGTTTCTGAGCGTGGCATTGAAGCCAACCCAGAAAAAATCAAGGCAATCACGACCCTGGCTAAGCCGGCAAATCTTAATGCTATGCAGAAGCTGGCTGGGTGGGTTGCAGCATTGAGCCGGTTCATAAGCCGGCTTGGGGAGAAGGCAATTCCGTTGTATCAACTACTCAGGAAATCAGGCGACTTTGTTTGGAGTGATGCTGCAGATCTGGCTTTTGAGGCCCTCAAAAAACAGTTGTCTGAGCCGCCCATCCTTGCTGCCCCTCATTTGAAGGAACCTATGCTATTATATATTGCCTCTAAAAACAAGGTTGTAAGCGTTGCAGTCATTGTAGAGCGCATGGAGGAAGGCAAGGAATACCCAGTTCAGCGCCCTGTGTATTATATCAGTGAAGTACTAACAGAGTCCAAGCAGCGGTATCTGCATTGGCAGAAGCTGGTCTATGGAGTGTTCATGGCGAGTCGCAAGCTGAAGCATTACTTCCACGAGCATCCAATCACTGTGGTCAGTTCAGCGCCTCTTGGAGACATAATCCAGAACTGGGAAGCCACGGGCCGGGTTGCTAAGTGGGCTATCGAGCTTGGTCCACATCATCTTGATACGTCTCCGTCGTATCTATAATTTTTGATTGTTTCATGCCAATGTTCTACAAATTTCATATACTTTTGGCAACAATTTATATTATTTTTGGGACTAACATATTGATCCAGTGCCCAGTGCCAGTTCCTGTTTGTTGCATGTTTTTCGTTTCGCAGAATATCCATATCAAACGAAGTCCAAATGCGATAAAATTTTACGGAGATTTATTTTGGAATATATGTGATTTTTGGGAAGAAGAATCAATGCAAGACGGTGCTCGTGGGCCCCATGAGGCACCAGGGCGCGCCCAGGGGGGTAGGGCGCGCCGTTGTGCCTCGTGAGCCCCTCATAAGGCGGTTGCGGCCCTTCTTTCACCGCAAGAAAGATAATATCCGGAAAAAATCATGTTAAAATTTCAGCCCGATCGGAGTTACGGATCTCCGGGAATTTAAGAAACCATGAAAGGCCAGAAAAGAGGAGCGCGAAACAGAAGAGAAACAGAGAGAGAGATCCAATCTCGGAGGGGATCCTCCCCACCGGGAGCCACATGGCGGCCATGGACCAGAGGGGGAACTCTCCTCCCATCTAGGGGGGAAGCCAAGGAAGAAGAAGAAGGAGGGGGGCTCTCTCCCCTCTCTCCCGGTGGGGCCGGAACGCCGCCGGGGCAACCATCGTGACGGCAATCTACACCAACAACTTCGCCACCGTCAACACCAACTCACTTCCCCTCTATGCAGTGGTGTAACCTCTCTATTCCCGCTGTAATTCTCTACTTGAACATGGTGCTTAATGCTACATATTATTATCCAATGATTTGTGGCCATCCTATAATGTTTGAGTAGATTCTTTTTGTCCTATGGGTTGATTGATGATCGTGATTGGTATGAGTTGTATGTTTTATTTTGGTGTTGTCCTATGGTGCCCTCCGTGTCGCGCAAGCGTGAGGGATCCCCGTTGTAGGGTTTGCAATACGTTCATAATTCTCTTATAGTGGGCGGCTAGAGTGACAGAAGCTTGCACCCGAGTAAGGGGGTTGTTGCGTATGGGAGTAAAGAGGACTTGTTACTTAATGCTTTGGTTGGGTTTTACCTAAATGATCTTTGGTAGTTGCAGATGCTTGCTAGAGTTCCAATCATAAGTGCATATGTTCCTAGTACGGAAAGTATGTTAGCTCATGCTTCTCCCTCATATAAAATTGCAATAATGATTACCGGTCTAGTTATCGATTGCCTAGGGACAAATCCTTCTCTTGTGTTACAAAAGCTTTCTACTAAACAATTAACTTTTATTATCTTGCAAATTACTCCTAGTTTTATTCTCGCAAAGTACTTCTAGTTTCATACTTGTTCTAGGTAAAGCAAACGTTAAGTGTGCGTAGAGTTGTATCGGTGGTCGATAGAACTTGAAGGGAATATTGATTGTACCTTTAGCTCCTCGTTGGGTTCGACACTCTTATTTATCGAAAAAGCTACAATTGATCTCCTATACTTGTGGGTTATCAAGACCTTTTTCTGGCGCCGTTGCCGGGGAGCAATAGCGTGGGGCTGATATTCTCGTGTGTGCTTGTTTGCTTTATCACTAAGTAGATTTTATTTTCTGTTCTAAGTTGTTCTCTATCTTTAGTTATGGATATGGAACACGAAATACCAAAAAAAATTAGTTGTAATTGCTACTCATGGAGATGGGGAACCTCCTAAAACTCTCGATGCTGGTTATGTGGAAAATATTAAATACTACTTTGATAATCCTGACAAATCTCCATTCAACTTGATAATGGGATATACTTTGGATCAACGGGAATACTTTTGGGATTATCGCTTGTCTCAAAAAGGGAAACTCTTATGGGATCAAATTTATTATTTGCATTGGTATGCTCGGAATTTATGCTTAAAATATGATTATACTTGCTGCTCTAGGATGAAGGCTCCACACCTTCCCTTTTCATGTGAATTTAATGATAATGAAACCTTGGCTTCTTATGCTAATGGTATATATGATTACTATGATGTGGAACAAATAGAAGAATTTGTTGCTATTAAGGGTGCTTATGAAATTGAATCTTTCTTTGAAAAGTGTGAAAATTATGATGATGCTGTTTACAGATCTGAAAATTATGCTATACTTAAATATTGCTATGACAATTATGAATACAATGCCTATATTGATCAATTTATTGAGAAAGTCTCCGCTGTCCAAGAAGAGACTAATATTTTGCAGGAAACTATGGAAGAAGAAATTGTTGAAACTGTGAGCTCATTAGATGAAAAAGATGAGGAGGAGAGCGAAGAACAAAAGGAGGAAGTGTGGATTAGCTACCCATGCCAACCTTCTAATGAGAGTAACTCTTCAACTCATACATTGTTTAATTTCCCTTCGTGCTTACCGAAGGATGATTGCTATGATAATTGCTATGATCCCTTGGATTCGTTTGAAATATCCCTTTTTGATGAACTTGATGGTTGCTATGCTTGAGGCCAAGATGCCAATATGAATTATGCTTATGGAGATGAACTTGCTATAGTTCCTTATGTTAAACATGAAATTATTTCTATTGCACCCACACATGATAGTCCTATTATCTTTTTGAATTCTCCAAACTACACTATATCGGAGAAGTTTGTGCTTATTAAGGATTATATTGGTGGGTTGCATTTTACTATTACACATGATGATTTTGATGAATATAATATGCATGTGCTTGCTGCTCCTACTTGCAATTATTATGAGAGAGGAACTACATCTCCACCTCTCTATGTTTCTAGTACGATAAAATTGCAAGAAACTGTTTATACTATGCATTGGCCTTTACTTGATGTGCATGAATTGTTCTTTTATGACATGCCGATGCATAGGAAGAGAGTTAGACTTCGTCATTGCATGATATATGTCGCTTTGTGCTCACTACTAAATTATAAATCATTGTTAATTAAAATTGGCTTTGATATACCTTGGGATCCGGGTGGATCGATTACTTGAGCATTTTATGCCTAGCTTAATGGCTTTAAAGAAAGCGCTGCCAGGGAGACAACTTGGAAGTTTTAGAGAGTCATTTTATTTCTGTTGTGTGCTTTTAAAAATTTTAAAAAGAAAAAAATATAGAGGGGAACTTAAAACTTTACAAAAAGAAAAGTGAAAGTGAGAAAGACAAGCACCGTGGAAGCGGGAGCATGCCTTGAACTTTGTTCATGCCCATGGAAACTTTGTGAATCTTGAATTACAGAAACTTTTCAACAAAAATAATTATCCCCTTGTACAAATCCATTGTATTATAAAAATAATGTGCCAAGATTTACCTTTAGGATGTTTAAATTGCTTGTTTGGTGTGTGCGGTGCAAAAACAGAA
The DNA here is from genome assembly GCA_039707655.1 of Elymus sibiricus. NCBI lineage: Eukaryota > Viridiplantae > Streptophyta > Magnoliopsida > Poales > Poaceae > Elymus > Elymus sibiricus. The sequence continues at coordinate 329,930,856 of CM077666.1, read as the reverse complement.
ACTTTTGCTGTAGTGCGTGAATTTAAATTTTTTACTGGAACGTGAAAAAATTCTGAAAATTTTACAAAGTACTGCTATGCAATTTTTTTATTGTGTCCTAATTTTTCAGAATTGTTTGAGTTATATAAGTATATGTACCATCTGCATCTTTACAGACTGTCCTGTTTTAACAGATTGCTGTTATAGTTTCGTTATTTGCGTATGTTTGAAATCTTGTTGAGCCCCGTTGACTTGGGAGCCATAAAATTGTGATAGCATATAGTGGGTAATGTTTGATTATAATTATACAATAATGTTACGGCAGGACATGATGGGATTTGATGTTATATGTACTAACCCCGCTAATAAAAAGTTCGGTTAAGTTTTGTGTGGATGAAGTGTTCGAAGATCGAGGTGGTATCGATATGAGGAGAATAAGGAGAGGCAAGAGTTCAATCTTGGGGATTCCCAAGGCACCCCAAGTAAATATTCAAGGAGACTCAAGCGTCTAAGCTTGGGGATGCCACGGAAGGCATCCCATCTTTCTTCAACAAGTATCGGTATGTTTTGGTTTTTGTTTTGTTCACATGATATGCGTAAATTCTTGGAGCGTCGTGTGCTTTTTATTTTTCTTTTAGTGATGCACCATGCTGGTATGAGATAGTCCTTGGTTGATTTATAGAATGCTCTTTGCACTTCACTTATATCTTTTGAGTATGGCTTTATAGAATGCTTCATGTGCTTCACTTATATCATTTGAAGTTTGGATGCCTGTTTCTTTACATATAGAGAACCGTTATTCGTAGAATGCTCTTTAGCTTCACTTATATTTATTAGAGCGTGGTCTTTTGTAGAAAGAATTGAACTCTCATGCTTCACTTATATTTATTTAGAGAGTCAACAGGAATTGGTCATTCACATGGTTAGTCATAAAATCGTACATAAAACTGGTAGATCACTGAATATGATATGTTTGATTCCTTGCAATAGTTTCGCGATATAGAGATGGTAATATGTGGGTGGTACTAGTGAATGATTGTGGTTTAGTAAGAATATTGGTGTTAAGGTTTGTGATTCCCTATGCATGCACGTAAAGTCAATAGTTATGCAACGAAGTTACATCCTACTTATGGTGCATTATTCAGTGTTAGTTATGTTCAATGCATGTTTATGACCGTTGTCGTTTTTTGGTTGGTCGCTTCTCAATCTATTTGCTAGCCTTCACTTGTACTAAGCGGGAATGCTGCTTGTGCATCCAACTCCTTAAACCTAAAGTTGTGCCAAATGAGTCCACCATACCTAACCATATGCGGTATTTCCATGCCGTTCCAAGTAAATTTGCATGTGCCAACTCTAATTATTCAAAGTAAACTTCTGTTTTGTGTTCCCGTACCGCTCATGTGGCGGCAGGGGGTGGCCAACATCTTTCATGCTAGGCGGGTTATTCTCATGATGAGTGTTTATTCACTTGTCATTGCACGAGAAAGTGGCAGGTAATAGGGATGCCCAGTCCCACAATGAATCAAAAATAATAGTAACAAAATTCCTTGGAAAGTGAAAAGTTGGAAGGCACCCGTGGATACGGCTAGCCATGGATTGTGAAAGAATGGTGGAAAGGAAATGAATTTTATTTTCTGTTTGGGAACCGCCTATAATGTGTCTAGCATGGAAAATATTGGGAATTTTCGGTCGTAGCGTTGACAGGAAAAGCATGCCTCTCAAAATAATTTTATCTCTCTAATTTAAGCTCTGAGCTCTGGCACCTCTGCAAATCTCTGCTTCCCTCTGCGAAGGGCCTATCTATTTTACTTTTATGCAATTTTTATTTTTATTTTGAGTCTCCATCTTCTCTTATATATAAAGCACCAACTGGAGAGCACTATTGTCATACTTGTGCATTAGGTGTAGCTAATATTGAGTGTGTTTCATGAATGGATCAATGATTGATCATAATGGGCTAGGGATAACGTTCTTTAGCATTGATATTTTGAAAGACATGATTGTTTGTTGGGATGCCTGAGTATTGATGTCTTTATATCAAATTATAGACTATTGCTTTGAATCACTCGTGTCTTAATATTCATGCCATGATTAGATTATACTAGTCATCAACCCGTGCAGGTGCACGGGGTAGCTATTACTCTTTAAAAGTTTTAAAGATCACTTTTTTTATTTAGACATAGTTATGATGCATCCAACTTTATTCATTGTTTTCATGAATATGTCACTAAGAATTATAGAAATACGAAATTATGAAATATTTGTCATCACATTCCTATTTGTATGATTTTTATTTGACCCAGGTCAGTAATCTTCGTCACGCGTGACGTATGATAAGCAACCAAAACCAATTGACAATATACAACAACAGTAATCTCCACATTTTTTAATTCATAAATGTTTTCTTACTACACTTCTTCGTGCAGTTCCATGCAAATTTCATAGAATATAAATTCTATTATGATTTTTCTTGCATTTTTGGTTAGACACATGAATAGTTCAAACAGAAGATCAATTCTTTTGCTTAAAGTTGCCCACTAAAGATGTAAGTTTGTGGAATGCTTGCTGCAAAGGTGGAGCTTAACTAAACCGGTATTGTGAAAAACATGAAGTATTCCATATACGTGAGTGACACTTCCTGTTTAGTGTGTTGCTGTTAGGATCCGAAAGCATAACTCATGAAAAACATACATCTATGGTTAGCGTGCACAGATTTGATAAAATCCATAAACTCCAGAAATAGGTAGTCCTAATCACTCCTAGATATAAAGCGGGGCATACATACGAACATAGTTTGTAGATATACAATGCCTAGGTTTACGTGGAGAGAAGGAAACACCCTGCTGGTCCGTCTTTACACATGACATGACAACTAATTTTCTTCGTTAAAGATGCATAAGACTAAGAACATTCATAATATATAACACCAGGAAAGATAACACCAAGTAAATCCCTCATTCTGTGCATGGAAATTGTATGCAAACCATTGTAGCTTACTACTCGATGTTCTCTGGGATTTGGTATCAGTAAGGCAGCCACCCTGTATTCATAGAGCAGGTAACCCTTATAAGCGCACATCATAGCTATGTGCGCATTAAATATAGCCTTTAAGTTTCATGGAAATATAACGGGGTCATGATTTTTTTCCAATAAAAGCCTTGTAATGGACTATTTTATGAATTAATATAGAAGCATATATCATAATATCAATAGAGAGGGCATGTGAATCCAAGCGAAATAATCCTAATGAACATTTGAAAGAAACCTATTTCTTGCTCAAACCATATGCATCTCTTCATGTTACCATATGAATCACATCTATCTTCTTAAACGCCATATTTGACCATGATAAATTCTCCTCCATAGACCAATTAATCTTGGTCTGATCCAAAAGGTTTCATGCCTTCAACTTAATCCAATTAAAGAATTGTCTTTATTTGGTTCAAATATTCAGCTCCCATGCTTGTATGTTAAAGTACCAACATAATTTTTAAATTAATATAGAATAAACTGATAAATAACATGAGCAAGAAAACAGTAATGCAACCTGCGGGGACACCTGGTGATGGTTTAACTATTGTTTTTCTTTTTTTGCAGAATGATGGCGTCAAAATCCGCACATGAGAAGGAACATAATAAGATAAATTTCAGGAGTAATACCTACATTTGCAATAAATTTACTGCGAAATCTAGGATACTTTTTCTAGTTCTTCCAGGTTTCTAATGTTTCGCATATAACTGCATATAAGTAACTAACATGTGTACCTTTGGCACATCCACACGTGCCTGAGTGTAGTTCATAAGTTCCGGCCGCGACGACGACGATGACTGTCACGCAACAACGCTAACTTTTGCTCGTGGGTGCTGGCCGATGCTTTTTCTTCCGACAATTAAAAAAAGTCGGCTGGATGATTGCCTAAACAGCAGCAACACGGTCACCTAATCAATCCACCTTGAACGCATATACTGCAGCTGGCTAATCGATTGTTGTTGGCCGGGCAAAAACACAGGCACGCACATCTGAAGAAAGCACCAACCTAGTTTATTGTGTCAAGCTTCTTTGCACAACAGGAGATCCAGTCCACAGGACGACAAACAGATGCATACTATCACTGGCTGCTAAGGCGCTGCCCTGCTCCTTTCTGACCCATCCAACTGATTACATTGACGACTTCATCCATTATGGCGTTTAGTTCTTTACTGGAGGATCAATGTACCAATCTCAATCACTTGTACATGAGAGACAGGTGTTCTGCCCATGGCTGGTTGCTAACATCGGCCGCAGTGAATCTGAGGACACGGAAGGGACTCGTGGCGCTAGGATGCCGTCGCCGCTGTAGGCGGCTGTGAATCAAAAGAGACGCCAGGGAGAGATTGATGTTTTCTTAGGGAAGGGATAGATCGATGTTTTTTTAGGGTGGATAGATCGATGTTTAAGCGCTATAGGAATCAGATAAATCATGTCAGTCAATGTTTTGTTTCATTAACGTTGGACGTGTCACGGGACGTCAGGGAAAAAATGTTGGACGTGGTCTTTTTATTTCACGGGCAATCAACCGGATCGTGGATTCCTTTTCCCTTTTATCGTAGTTTTTTTATTTTTTGACATTTTATGTTTAGAGATTTTAACGGAAGCTTTCCTTCTTCTTGTTTTTTTTTACAATCACGGAGGGTTTCCTTCTTACTTTGTGGGAACGGGTTAAGGCTTTCATTGTGTGTTTTTTTCACGTGAGGATTTTGTTGTTGTTGTTTGTTTACGTGAGCCTTTCCTAGTTTTGTTTCATTAACGTTGGACATGTCACATGCGTTTTTTATAGGACTGGATCGTTTGCGTTACGCTAGTTTTCGTTTTATCCTGGCCGTAAATATTACAATCTAACGGTTTAATTAATTTTGATGATGTGGATTAATGAGAGATCACGAAAGGTGCCTCCAATTAGTAAATATAAGATGATCAAGATTATGCTAGGTATCATTCCACAACAAAAATTATCTTTTTTATTATTTACCTACTCGAGGACGAGCAGGAATTAAGCTTGGGGATGCTGATACGTCTCTGATACGTCCATTTTGCATCATGTTTTGCTACTGTTATTTATAATATTTTTAACCAATATAACACCTTGTGAAGCAATTCTAATGTCTTTTCTCTCTTAATATGCAAGATTTACACAAGGAGGGAGAATGCCGGTAGCTGGAATTCTGCACCTGAAAAAGCTATGTCAGAGATACCTATTCTGCACATCTTCAAATGAGCTGAAATTTCACGGAGAATTATTTTGGAATATATAAAAAATACTGGAATCAAGAAGTACCAGAGGGGACCACCCAGGTGCCCTCGAGGCACCAGGGCGCGCCACCCCCCCAAGCGCGCCCTGGTACCTCATGGGGCCCCTGGCTAGCCTCTGGCCCCCATTTTCTGGTATATAAGTCATTTTGCCCTAGAAAAAATGGAGGGAAGACTTTTGGGATGGTGCGCCGCCGTCTCGAGACGGAACTTGGGTAGGAGCACTTTTGCTCTCCGGCGGAGAGATTCTGCCGGGGATACTTCCCTCCGGGAGGGGGAAATCGTCGCCATCGACATCACCAGCGATCCTCTCATCGTGGGTGGACTAATCTTCATCAACATCTTCACCAACACCATCTCATCTCAAACTCTAGTTCATCTCTTGTATTCAATCTTTGTCTCAAAACCTCAGATTGGTACCTGTGGGTTGCTAGTAGTGTTGATTACATCTTGTAGTTGATGCTAGTTGGTTTATTTGGTGGAAGATTATATGTTTAGATCTATTATGCTATTCAATACCTCTCTGATCTTGGATATGAATATGATTTGTGAGTAGTTACTTTTGTTCTTGAGGACATGGGAGAAGTCTTGTCATAAGTAATCATGTGAATTTGGTATTCGTTCGATATTTTGATGATATGTATGTTGTTAATTCCCTTAGTGGTGTCCTGTGAACGTCGACTACATGACACTTCACCATCTTTGGGCCTAAGGGAACGCATTGTGGAGTAGTAATTAGATGATGGGTTGCTAGAGTGACAGAAGCTTAAACCCTAGTTTATGCGCTATTCCGTAAGGGGCTGATTTGGATCCATATGTTTAATGCTATGGTTAGAGTTATCTTAATTCTTCTTTCATAGTTGCAGATGCTTGCGAGAGGGGGTAATCATAAGTGGGTGGCTTGTTCAAGAAAGAACAGCACCCAAGCACCGGTCCAACCACATATCAAATTATCAAAGTAGCGAACGCGAATCAAACAAACATGATGAAAGTGACTAGATGAAATTCCCATGTGTCCTCGAGAACACTTTACTTACTATAAGAGATCGTTCCGGTTTGTCCTTTGCTACAAAAAGGATTGGGACAACTTGCTGCACTCTTTGTTACTATTGCTACTTGTCACTTGTTACAAATTATCTTGCTATCAAACTACTCGTTACCGATAATTTCAGTGCTTGCAGAAAACACCTTGCTGAAAACCGCTTGTCATTTCCTTCTGCTCCTCGTTGGGTTCGACACTCTTACTTATCGAAAGGACTACGATTGATCCCCTATACTTGTGGGTCATCAAGACTCTTTTCTGGCGCCGTTGTCGGGGAGTGAAGCGCCTTTGGTGAGTGGAATTTGGTAAGGAAACATTTATATTACGTGCTGAAATTTACTGTCACTTGTCACTATGGAAAGTAATCCTTTGAGGGGTTTGTTCGGGGTATCTTCACCTCGACCGGAAACACAAATAGTTGCTCCTCAACCTACTGCACCTACTGAAAATATTTATTATGAGATCCCTCCGGGTATGATAGAGAAACTGCTAGCTAATCCTTATGCAGGAGATGGAACGGTACATCCTGATATGCACTTGATCTATGTGGATGAAATTTGTGGATTGTTTAATCTTGCAGGTTTATCCGGAGATGGAGTTAAGAAGAAAGTATTCCCTTTATCTTTGGAGGGAAAGGCATTAATGTTGTATAGGCTATGTGATGATACAGATACATGGGACTGAAACCGATTGAAACTAGAATTCTATCAGAAATTTTATCCTATGCATTTAGTTCATCGTGATCAGAATTATATATATAACTTTTGGCCTCGTGAAGGAGAAAGCATCGCTCAAGCTTGGGGGAGGCTTAAGTACATGATGTACACATGCCCCAATCATGAGCTCTCAAAAGAAATTGTCATGCAGAATTTCATCGCTCAAGCTTGGGGGAGGCTTAAGTACATGATGTACACATGCCCCAATCATGAGCTCTCAAAAGAAATTGTTTTGCAGAATTTTTATGCTCGGCTTTCTCATGATAATCAAACTACGCTCGATTCTTCTTCGACTGACTCCTTTATGAAGAAAACTATTGAATTCAGATGGGATCTTCTGGAAAGAATTAAACGCAACTCTGAAGATTGGGAACTCGACAAAGGTAATGAGTCAGGTATAATACTTGAGTTCGATTGTGTTAAATCTTTTATGGCCACCGATGCTTTTCATAAGTTTAGCACTAAATATGGGCTTGACACTGAGATAGTAGCTTCCTTTTGTGAATCATTTGCTACCCATGTTGATCTCCCTAAGGAGAAGTGGTTTAAATATCTCCCCCCTGTTAAAGAAAAGATTGAGGAACCCGCTAATGTTAAAGAAGAAACAATTGTTTACCATGTTGATCCAGTTGTGCCTACTGCTTATATTAAGAAACCACCTTTTCCTGTTTGGATTAAGGAACATGCTAAAGCTTCAACTGTGGTTAACAAAAGTAATATTAGAGCACCTAGACCCTCTGAACAAATTAAAGTTGAACCTGATGTTGCTGTGGTTAAAGATCTCTTAGTCGATAATATGGATAGGCATGTTATTTACTTTTGTGAGGAGGCTGCTAGAATTGCTAAACTTGTTAGAAATGAACAGGATAAGTTAGATAAGAACAAGCCCGTAGTTGGCATGCCTGTTGTTTCTGTTAAGATTGGAGATCATTGCTATCATGGTTTGTGTGATATGGGTGCTAGTGTGAGTGCTATTCCATTTTCTTTATATCAAGAAGTAATGCATGATATTGCATCTGTTGAGATTGAAGATATTGATGTTACTATTAAGCTTGCTAATAGAGATACTATTACACCACTTGGGATTGTTAGAGATGTTGAAGTCTTGTGGGGCAAAATCAAATACCCTACTGATTTCTTAGTACTTAGCACACAACAAGATAATTTATGTCCCATTATATTTGGTAGACCCTTCTTGAATACCGTTAATGCTGAAATTGATTGTGTTAAAGAAAAGGTTCGAGTTAAGTTTGGTGATATATCTCATGAGTTTAATTTCTCCAAGTTTCGTAGACAACCTCATGATAAAGAATTGCCTAGTAAAGATGAAATTATTGGTCTTGCTTCTATTGTCGTACCTCCTACTGATCCGTTAGAACAATATTTGCTAGACCATGAAAACGATATGCATATGAATGAAAGAAATGAAATAGATAAGATGTTCTTTGATCAACCACCTATCCTTAAACATAATTTGCTTGTTGAAACTCTTGGAGACCCTCCTCCACCTAAGGGTGATCCTGTATTTGAATTGAAGCAATTGCCTGATACCTTAAAATATGATTATCTTGATGAAAAGAAGATATATCATGTTATTATTAGTGCTAACCTTTCAGCGCATGAAGAAAAGAGATTACTAAAAACTCTAAGAAAGCACCGAGCTGCCATTGGATATACTCTTGATGATCTTAAGGGCATTAGTCCCACTCTATGTCAGCACAAAATCAATATGGAGCCTGATGCTAAACCAGTTGTCGACCACCAACGACGATTAAATCCTAAGATGAAAGAGGTGGTAAGAACTGAAATATTAAAACTTCTGGAAGCAGGTATAATCTATCCCATAGCTGATAGTAGATGGGTAAGTCCCGTTCATTGTGTCCCTAAGAAAGGAGGTATTACCGTTGTTCCTAATGATAAAAATGAACTCATTCCACAAAGAATTGTAACTGGTTATAGGATGATAATTGATTTTAGAAAATTAAACAAAGCTACTAGAAAAGATCATTACCCTTTACCTTTTATTGATCAAATGTTAGAAAGATTGTCTAAGCATACACACTTTTGTTTTCTGGATGGTTATTCTGGTTTTTCTCAAATACCCGTATCACAACCCGATCAAGAGAAAACCACCTTCACTTGTCCTTTTGGAACTTATGCTTATAGATGTATGCCTTTTGGTTTATGCAATGCACCTGCTACCTTTCAAAAATGTATGACTGCTATATTCTCTGACTTTTGTGAAAAGATTGTTGAGGTATTCATGGATGATTTTTCCGTTTACGAAACTTCTTTTGATGATTGCCTAAGCAACCTTGATCAAGTTTTGCAGAGATGTGAAGAGACTAATCTTGTCTTGAATTGGGAGAAGTGCCACTTTTATGGTGAATGAAGGCATTGTCTTGGGGCATAAAATTTCTGAAAGAGGTATTGAAGTTGATAATGCTAAGGTTGATGCTATTGAGAAAATGCCATGTCCTAAAGATATTAAAGGTATAAGAAGTTTCCTTGGTCATGTTGGTTTCTATAGGAGATTTATTAAAGACTTCTCTAAAATTTCTAGGCCTCTTACCAATCTTTTGCAAAAAGATGTTCCATTTGTTTTTGATGATGATTGTCTAGAAGCCTTTGAAACACTTAAGAAAGCCTTGACCACCGCACCTATTGTCCAACCACCTCATTGGAACTTGCCTTTTGAAATTATGTGTGATGCTAGTGACTATGCTATTTTTGCTGTTCTAGGATAGAGAGTTGATAAGAAATTAAATTTTATCCATTATGCTAGTAAAACTCTAGACAGTGCCCAAAGAAATTATGCTACTACTGAAAAAGAATTTCTAGCAGTTGTGTTTGCATGTGATAAATTCAGATCTTATATAGTTGATTCTAAAGTAACTGTTCACACCGATCATGCTGCTATTAAATATCTTATGGAAAAGAAAGATGCTAAACCTAGACTCATTAGGTGGGTTTTATTGCTACAAGAATTTGACTTGCATATTACTGATAGAAAGGGAGCTGAGAATCGCGTAGCAGATAATTTGTCTAGAATGGAAAATGTTTTTGATGACCCACTACCTATTAATGATGATTTTCCTGATGAACAATTAGCTGTCATAAATGCTTCTAGTAATACTCCTTGGTATGCAGACTATGCTAAATACATACCACCTAGTTTCACATACCAACAAAAGAAAAAGTTCTTCTATGATTTAAGACATTAATTTTGGGATGACCCACATCTTTATAAAGAAGGAGTAGATGGTATTATTAGGCGTTGTATACCTGAGCATGAACAGGAACAAATCGTACGGAAGTGTCATTCCGAGGCTTACGGAGGACACCATGCGGGAGACAGAACTGCACATAAGGTATTACAATCTAGTTTTTATTGGCCTACTCTTTTCAAGGATGCTCGTAAGTTTGTCCTATCTTGTGATGAATGTCAAAGAATTGGTAATGTTGGTAGACGTCAGGAAATGCCTATGAATTATTCACTTGCTGTTGAACCATTTGATGTTTGGGGATTTGATTACATGGGACCTTTTCCTAAATCCAATGGGTATACTCATATTTTAGTTGCTGTTGATTACGTTACTAAGTGGGTAGAAGCTATTCCAACTAGTAGTGCTGATTATAACACTTCAATTAAAATGCTTAAAGAAGATATTTTCCCATGGTTCGGAGTCCCTAGATATTTGATGACTGATGGTGGTTCACATTTTATTCATGGTGCATTCCGTAAATTGCTTGCTAAATATGATGTCAACCATAGAATTGCATCTCCCTATCACCCTCAAACTAGTGGTCAAGTTGAATTGAGCAACAGAGAAATAAAATTAATTCTACAGAAAACCATTAATAGATCTAGAAAGAATTGGTCTAAGAAACTTCACGATGCATTATGGGCATATAGAACTGCTTATAAAATTCCTATGGGTATGTCTCCTTATAAAATGGTTTATGGAAAAGCATGTCATTTACCTCTTGAGTTAGAACATAAAGCATATTGGGTAATTAAAGAACTTAATTAAGATTTTAAACTTGCCGGTGAAAAGAGGTTATTTGATATTAGTTCATTAGATGAATGGAGAACTCAAGGTATTACAATCTGGTTTTTATTGGCCTACTCTTTTCAAGGATGCTCGTAAGTTTGTCCTATCTTGTGATGAATGTCAAAGAATTGGTAATGTTGGAAGACATCAGGAAATGCCTATGAATTATTCACTTGCTGTTGAACCATTTGATGTTTGGGGATTTGATTACATGGGACCTTTTCCTAAATCCAATGGGTATACTCATATTTTAGTTGTTGTTGATTACGTTGCTAAGTGGGTAGAAGCTATTCCAACTAGTAGTGCTGATCATAACACTTCTATTAAAATGCTTAAAGAAGTTATTTTCCCAAGGTTCGGAGTCCCTAGATATTTGATGACTGATGGTGGTTCACATTTTATTCATGGTGCATTCCATAAATTGCTTGCTAAATATGATGTCAACCATAGAATTGCATCTCCCTATCACCCTCAAACTAGTGGTCAAGTTGAATTGAGCAATAGAGAAATAAAATTAATTCTGCAGAAAACCGTTAATAGATCTAGAATGAATTGGTCTAAGAAGCTTGACGATGCGTTATGGGCGTATAGAACTGCTTATAAAAATCATATGGGTATGTCTCCTTATAAAATGGTTTATGGAAAAGCATGTCATTTACCTCTTGAGTTAGAACATAAAGCATATTGGGCAATTAAAGAACTTAATTATGATTTTAAACTTGCCGGTGAAAAGAGGTTATTTGATATTAGTTCATTAGATGAATGGAGAACCCAAGCTTATGAAAATGCCAAATTGTTTAAAGAAAAAGTTAAAAGTTGGCAGGATAGAAGAATTCAAAAACGGGAATTTAAAGTAGTTGAGCAAGTTCTATTGTACAATTCTCATTTGATATTCTTTGCAGGAAAACTTCTCTCTAAATGGGAAGGACCGGATATCATCGAAGAAGTTTATCGCTCCGGAGCAATCAAAATAAATAACTCCGAAGACACTAATCCGAGAGTGGTGAATGGGCAAAGAATTAAGCACTATATTTCAGGTACCCCCATTAATGTTGAAACCAATATTATTGAAACAATTACACCAGAGGAATACATAAGAGAGACCTCCCGGAACACTCCAGAACCCTGAAAAGGAAGAGGTATGTGATACGGTAAGTAAACCGACTCCAAAAATTCGATAAAAATATTTTCTGTCAGTTTTGGAATATTTAGAAAAATACAAAATAAGAAACAACCGGGGGGACCCACCGGGTGCCCAAGAGGCACTAGGGTGCGCCACCCCCCCCAGGCGCGCCCTGGTACCTCGTGGGCCCCACGTGAGCCTTCCTGAGTCCGTTTTTCTTCTGGATTACTTGTTTTGCAAGATAAAAAATCTTTATATATACTCCCAGACATTTTGACCACCGTATCGCAGAAATCTCCTCTGTTCTTCTTTTGTGCTATTTTTCTGACAGATCTAGATCGCTATGGCTCCACCAAGCTCTTCCAAGGACAAGTTCTACGAGAAGGTCATCGACCCCTACCTACCGAAGGTGATGAAACACCCTCAAGCCATTGATATGCGTGACGGGGTGCTTCACATCCGGGACGTGCAAGGACCCAACAAGACCGGGAGCGTGGAGTCCAGGCTCGAAGCGGTTGAGCAGGAGATCTTCAAGTGCCAAGGGATGGTGGAACGTGGACTCAGCGCCAACCATTCCATGATCACGGAATTCACCCGTGATCGCAAGGTGGATGACCGATCAATGTGGGACATCGTCTTCAAGCTCAATGAATGAATCGACTATCTCCAAGGCCAAATCTATGATCTTCAAAACCAAAATTATGAGTATGAGGCAAGATTCAAAGGTATGAGTTTAGCTGCAAGTTTCAGGACTCCGGAGACTCATTCATCTTTTTATGATGGAGAACCTATGCCATGGAAGCCGGAGGACAATCCCGCCACTTCATCACCACCACCATCACCGAAGAGGGAGACTTGAGTACATGGGTATGGGCACTCCCCTTGGCTTGTGCCAAGCTTGGGGAAGGTGCCCCGGTATCGTATCACCATCACTTTTGCTATCTTTACCTATTTTTAGTTCGATCCTTAGTGATTTCGTGATTTAGTTGAATAAAAGTTTAGTATGATCTATTTTCGAGTATTAGCTTTGTGATCTATCTATCTATCTAATCGAGTTGAGAGATATATAATAAAGAGTAGTTTGAATTTTCCTTCTTAACTTTCATGTTCCAATTCTACCAATGAAAATAATAAAAAAGATCATATGCTAATCTTATGGAAAGTAATGACATTACATAAAGAAAAGTATAAGTGGTAAAATTTATTGGAAGTTAACAAACATAGCATTAGTCAATGATGGAATTCATGAAAAAGTTAAAAAGGGAAGAGAAGATTCACATGCAAATATACTATCTTGGACATCTTTTATGATTGTGAGCCCCCATTAAGTATTTTATGTCAAATTTTGACATTGGACAAGGAAGACAATGTAATGAATTATGTTTGTTCATATTCACATAGAAGTTATATTGTTATAGATCCTCCAACATGTGGTGCTTGCCCAATATCTTTGCTAGCCAAAAATCCGCACCAAGTAGAGATACTACTTGTGCATCCAAAACCCTTAAACCCAGTTTCATGTCATGAGAGTCCACTATATCTACCTATGGATTGAATAAGATCCTTCAAGTAAGTTGTCATCGGTGCAAAAAGCAATAAAAATTGCCTCTAAATATGTATGAAACTTTTATTGTAAGGGAAAATAAGCTTTGTACGAACTTGTGATGGCAAAGAAATAAAAGTGACGTACTTCATAATAAAGATTGCTATCATAAGGGGCAATATAAAGTGACGTTCCTTTGCATTAAGAGCTTGTGCATCCAACAACAAAAAGCGCATGACAACCTCTGCTTCCCTCTGCGAAGGGCCTATCCTTTACTTTTATGTATTTACTTTTTATGCAAGAGTCAATAGTGTTCTCCTCTACTTTCTTTTAATTTTTCTCTTTCGCAAGCATCGTGTGGTGGGGAAAGATCTAGGCACATATATCCAGTTGGATATGAGTGATCATGAGTTATTATTGTTGACATCACCCTTGAGGTGAATAAGTTGGGAGGCAAAATCACGAGCCCCTATCTTTCTATGTGTCTGGCTGAAACTCTTTGCTCCATATATATGTCATGAGTGTTAGCAATCATAGAAGACTAAATGATGGTTGAGTATGTGGACTTGCTAAATAGCTCCTACATGAGTCCCTTCCTAAAAATATGATGAATTGCAATTGCATTGTTGACTGAGAATATAGTTTGTTAGTTTTCAAGAAAGTTTATGCCTTATACTCCATTGTTGTGATGAATTGTTACTTGCTCATGAGAACTTTATGATAATAAATATTGCTGTTATAATAATGATCATGATGCTACTATGTCCATATTTTGTTTTTATCGACACCTCTCTCTAAACATGTGGACATGATTATGATATCGGCTTTCGCTTGAGGACAAGCGAGGTCTAAGCTTGGGGGAGTTGATACGTCCATTTTGCATCATGTTTTGCTACTGTTATTTATAATGTTTTTAATCAATATAACACCTTGTGAAGCAATTCTAATGCCTTTTCTCTTTTAATATGCAAGATTTACACAAGGAGGGAGAATGCCGGCAACTGGAATTCTGGACCTGAAAAAGCTATGTCAGAGATACCTATTCTGCACATCTCCAAATGAGCTAAAATTTCACGGAGAATTATTTTGGAATATATAAAAAATACAGGAATCAAGAAGTACCAGAGGGGGCCACCCAGGTGCCCACGAGGCACCAGGGCGCGCCACCCCCCCAGGCGCGCCCTGGTACCTCGTGGGGCCCCTGGCCAGCCTCTGGCCCCAATTTTCTGGTATATAAGTCATTTTTCCCTAGAAAAAATGGAGGGAAGACTTTTGGGATGGTGCGCCGCCGTCTCGAGGCGGAACTTGGGCAGGAGCACTTTTGCTCTCCGACGGAGAGATTCTGCCGGGGATACTTCCCTCCGGGAGGGGGAAATCAACGCCATCGACATCACCAGCGATCCTCACATCGTGGGAGGACTACTCTTCATCAACATCTTCACCAGCACCATCTCATCTCAAACCCTAGTTCATCTCTTGTATTCAATCTTTGTCTCAAAACCTCATATTGGTACCTGTGGGTTGCTAGTAGTGTTGATTACATCTTGTAGTTGATGCTAGTTGGTTTATTTGGTGGAAGATTATATGTTCAGATCTATTATGCTATTCAATACCTCTCTGATCTTGGATATGAACATGATTTGTGAGTAGTTACTTTTGTTCTTGAGGACATGGGAGAAGTCTTGTCATAAGTAATCATGTGAATTTGGTATTCGTTCGATATTTTGATGATGTGTATGTTGTTGATTCCCTTAGTGGTGTCGTGTGAACGTCGACTACATGACACTTCACCATCTTTGGGCCTAAGGGAACGCATTGTGGAGTAGTAATTAGATGATGGGTTGCTAGAGTGACAGAAGCTTAAACCCCAGTTTATGCGCTATTCCGTAAGGGGCTGATTTGGATCCATATGTTTAATGCTATGGTTAGAGTTATCTTAATTCTTTTTTCGTAGTTGCGGATGCTTGCGAGAGGGGGTAATCATAAGTGGGAGGCTTGTTCAAGTAAGAACAGCACCCAAGCACCGGTCCACCCACATATCAAATTATCAAAGTAGCGAACGCGAATCAAACAAACATGATGAAGGTGACTAGATGAAATTCCCATGTGTCCTCGAGAACGCTTTACTTACTATAAGAGATTGTTCCGGCTTGTCCTTTGCTACAAAAAGGATTGGGCCAACTTGCTGCACTCTTTGTTACTATTGCTACTTGTCACTTGTTACAAATTATCTTGCTATCAAACTACTCGTTACCGATAATTTCAGTGCTTGCAGAAAACACCTTGCTGAAAACCGCTTGTCATTTCCTTCTGCCCCTCGTTGGGTTCGACACTCTTACTTATCGAAAGGACTACGATTGATCCCCTATACTTGTCGGTCACCATTCTCCGTCGTATCTATAATTTTTGATTGTTTCATGCCAATATTCTACAAATTTCATATACTTTTGGCAACAATTTATATTATTTTTGGGACTGACATATTGATCCAGTGCCCAGTGCCAGTTCCTGTTTGTTGCATGTTTTTTGTTTCGCAGAATATCCATATCAAGCGAAGTCCAAACGCGATAAAATTTTACGGAGATTTATTTTGGAATATATGTGATTTTTGAGAAGAAGAATCAACGCAAGACGGTGCTCGTGGGCCCCATGAGGTACCAGGGCGCGCCCAGGGGGTAGGGCGCGCCATGGTGCCTCGTGAGCCCCTCATAAGGCGGTTGCAGCCCTTCTTTCGCCACAAGAAAGATAATATCTGGAAAAAAATTGTGCTAAAATTTCAGCCCGATCGGAGTTACGGATCTTCGGGAATTTAAGAAACGTTGAAAGGCCAGAAAAGAGGAGCGCGAAACAGAAGACAAACAGAGAGAGAGATCCAATCTCGGAGGGGCTCCTCCCCTCTGGGAGCCATGGCGGCCATGGACCAGAGGGGAAACTCTCCGCCCATCTAGGGGGGAGGCCTAGGAAGAAGAAGAAGGAGGGGGGCTCTCTCCCCCTCTCTCCCGGTGGCGCCGGAACGCCGCCGGGGCAACCATCGTGACGACGATCTACACCAACAACTTCGCCGCCGTAAACACCAACTCTCTTCCCCTCTATGCAGCGGTGTAACCTCTCTATTCCTACTATAATTCTCTACTTGAACATGGTGCTTAATGCTACATATTATTGTCCAATGATTTGTGGCCATCCTATGATGTTTGAGTAGATTCTTTTTGTCCTATGGGTTGATTGATGATCGTGATTGGTATGAATTGTATGTTTTATTTTGGTGCTGTCCTATAGTGCCCTCCGTGTCGCGCAAGCGTGAGGGATTCCTGCTGTAGGGTTTGCAATACGTTCATAATTCTCTTATTGTGGGCGGCTAGAGTGATAGAAGCTTACACCCGAGTAAGGGGGTTGTTGCGTATGGGAGTAAAGAGGACTTGTTACTTAATGCTATGGTTGGGTTTTACCTTAATGATCTTTGGTAGTTGCAGATGCTTGCTAGAGTTCCAATCATAAGTGCATATGATCCAAGTACGGAAAGTATGTTAGCTCATGCCTCTCCCTCATATAAAATTGCAATAATGATTACCGGTCTAGTTATCGATTGCCTAGGGACCAATCTTTCTCTTGTGTTACAAAAGCTTTCTAGTAAACAATTAACTTTTATTATCTTGCAAATTACTCGTAGTTTTATTCTCGCAAAGTACTTCTAGTTTCATACTTGTTCTAGGTAAAGCAAATGTTAAGTGTGCGTAGAGTTGTATCGGTGGTCGATAGAACTTGAAGGGAATATTGATTCTACCTTTAGCTCCTCGTTGGGTTCGACACTCTTATTTATCGAAAAAGCTACAATTGATCCCCTATACTTGTGGGTTATCACATCTCAAATATGTGCCTCACACAGCAATCAAATCTAAGGCTTTGGTGGATTTCATCATTGATTGGACAGAGTTACAGGCTCCCGAAGAGAAGCCAGACATGACGTATTGGTCCATACACTTCGACGGCTCAAGGCAGCTCGAAGGCTCGGGGGCTGGAGTTGTGATAACTTCCCCACGAGGAGATAAGTTATGTTCTGTTTTGAGACTTATGTTCCCCTATACTAATAATGCAGCAGAATATGAGGCATTGCTTCATGGGCTCCGAATGGCTAAGGAGACGGGTTAGGTGCTTGGGCGACTCAGATTTGGTGGCCCAACAGGTTTCTGGCACATGGGACTCCAAGGATCCCCTTATGGCGGCTTACCGGCACGCGGTCACTAATATTGCTGGACACTTCAAGGGTTATCAAGTTGATCACATTGATCTCCGGTACAACGAGGCAGTAGATGCACTATCTAGCTTGGGTTCTCAGCGGAAGCCGGTGCCGCCCAATGTTTTTCTGGATGTTTGGCATAACCCGTCTGTCAAGTTGCCAACGGAGGAAGACTTGGCTATTCCTGACCTAGAGGCGGCTCTAGTGGCTGCTGTTCATGCGATACCTGATTGGACAATTCCTTACTTGGCTTTTCTAAGCCGGGGAGAGCTTCCAGCAGAAGAAATCATCACTCGACAGATCATCAGATGCTCCAAGTCTATGACCATCATCAATGGCGAGTTGCATCGACGAAGTGTCACTGGTGTTTTTCAGCGTTGTGTTTCACCTGAGGAGGGCCGTGCAATTCTCAATGAGATTCATTCTGGTGATTGTGGTCATCATGCCGGCTCAAGATCGCTGGTCACGAAAGCTTTCCAGCACGGGTTTTACTGGCTCACATCTCATGCAGATGCCGAAGATATTGTGCGCAAGTGTGATGGTTGTCAGAAGTATGCTCGCCAGGCTCATGTGCCAGCTCAAGAGTTAAGGATGATTCCTATAATTTGGCCTTTTGCAGTCTGGGGGCTTGACATGGTTGGACCCTTTAAACGCTCTAAGAATAAACATACTCACTTGTTGGTAGCTGTGGACAAATTCACCAAGTGGGTGGAAGCAGAGCCGGTCAGTCGTTATGACGCGGCTACAGCCATCAAGTTTTTGAAAAAGTTGATATATCCCTTCGGTTATCCACACAGTATCATCACGGACAATAGAACCATCTTTCCAAAGGAGTCATGAAACAGTTATGTCAACAGGAGCACATCCGGCTTGATTTAGCATCGGTTGTGCATCCTCAGTCCAACGGGCAGGCAGAAAGAGCTAATCAGGAATTGCTGCGTGGAATCAAACCCCGGCTCATGGTGCCTTTACAACACACGCCTGGCTGCTGGGAAGAACAATTGCCTGCAGTACTTTGGAGCATACAGACTACTCCCAACAGGTTAACCGGCTATACGTCGTTCTTCCTGGTCTATGGTGCAAAAGTTGTACTTCCAAGCGATATTCGTCATGACTCCCCTCGAGTGGCGGCTTATGTGGAATCAGATAATGAGCAAGCTCGCCAAGACGCTCTTGACGCTCTGGAGGAAGAACGCAAACTTGCCGCGTCCAGACCAGCAATTTATCAACAAGACCTACGCCGCTATCACAGCCGTAGAGTTCGAAGCCGTACTTTCCAGGAAGGTGACTTAGTGCTTCGTCTGATACAAGACTAGACAGGCATGCATAAGCTTTCACCTCCTTGTGAAGGGCCCTTTGTCATCAGCAAGAATCTCAACAACGGGTCATATTACCTAGTTGATATACGTGAGGCAGATAAATCACGTACCTCTGAGGAGGAGGGAAGCCTGCCCTAGAACATTGCCCATCTCCGGCCATATTACACCTAAGTCATAGACTGGGTAGTATCTTTTGTACATACCTTCCATCATGTATATACATATTTTGATCAATGAAATAAAGACCGACAGCTCTGTATAAGAGAGTTTGTCGTTTCGCCTCAAATTGTGTGTTGAGTCTTTATGGGTTGATCATTGGTTACTTGGGGGCTTCCAACTCATCGAGTTCAGCTTACAAAACCCTTTAACCCGGCAAAAGCCAAAACTTGGTTAAACCTGCCTGTCAGCAAGATGCTACTCCGAAAAGGTGACCCGGCGTACGCCTGATGAGTCAATCACAAAGGTGACCCTAAATTCATCAGAGTTAAAATGTTTGTTGGTCATGTGAGAGCCGGCTTTCAGAGAGCTAGGATAAACCAAAAGGCCAAAGCGCCTGCTTCATGAAAGCAAATCAGACTTGTGCCTCAAAGGCCGGTCTTCACGTCGTGCTGTGTAAGCCGGCAATTTAAAATTCATGTTTTGCATTATTATTACTTCCTGCATGCAAGCATATAATCTTTGTTTGCATACATTCTGCATTACAGTCATTTTTTCTTCATCTGGTATTAAGATTTGCCGGGTTATTTTTCTTCTCAAACACAACTGGTGTGAGCTCGTAATTAACGCACCTGGTTCTATGCTCGTATTCCGAGCAGCAAAAGACTTGTCATTCTAAGCAATTAAACAAGTATATACAGACAAAAGCAGCAAGTACATGATGGCACTTGTACCAGCAAAAGTTTCTGGATGCTAAGCTATTACAAGCCGCCCACCGGGCTGCGGACACAATAGATCTTTCCTCCAAGTTCAGCTGCAATAAATAATGAGCCGGTGCTCTATGTTGCCGGGTTGGGATTGGTGCCAGAGGTTGAAGGAGCGCCATGTGCCGGCTCTTCTCGACCGTCGTCATCCGCCGCCTCTTCCTGACTTGTTGATTCGCCGGTCAACCACTAGATTGAGCGCAACTCTTCAAACATTGCATCGGCTGTTATCACAGAGGAAGGGTCGACATCAGGGGCAAAGGATGGCTTACGCGTATGAGTAAGGGCAACCGGCTGAGGGTTAGGCAGCTCAATCCGTTCGTTGCCTTCAGAATATCCGGCTTGATACTTGGACAGGTCCATCTCTTCTGCAATTGCTGTGGCGGCAAACTGGGTTTCCTTTATGCATCGCTGGAAATCCTTCTTTGTGAAAGGTGAATCGTCAACATTAAACTCAGGATATCCACCGACAATTTGAGCCAGATCCAATTCCGGCACGTATGCTTTGGCACGAGCAAACACTGTCAGGGCCCCAGCACGGCAAGCCGCCTTCTTCCACTCTTCAAACCATTTGGGTACCACTGATAGTTCCTTTAGCGTATCTACAATCAGGTGGGGCGGTGCCTTGGTGTTTTTTATGGCCATGATGCAGCATGCGCCGCCTATATATAGTTGTTCGGCAAGAGTATAGGCGGCTTTCAGCTTCACCAATGGCTGTTCGGCTTGGTTATGAGGTTTTCAGCCTGCAAGAAGAGAAAGATAAGTCAGTCCGGTTGACATGGTATTTTACAACACGGCACGTTTGCCGGCTTATGAATTTACTGCATACCAAAGATGGCGTTGCACTTGCTGGTGATATGGATTTTCAATGTGGCCAATTCTTGGATCGCCGGCTTAAGTTTTGCTTCTGCCTCTTCTGCACGCTTAACCAGGATGGATCTTTCCTGTTCAAATGCCGCCTCAGCATTCTTCAGCGTATTTCTCACAAGGCGCAAAGACTTGCTGGCTTCTGAAGATGATTCTTCAGCCCTTTCATGAAGTTTTTTCTCTCTCTTTGCTTCCTTTTGGAAGAAGGATCCTTGTGTCTCCACTTGATTCAGCATATCCTGCAGGGCAGTCTCACAGTTACAAGAGTTATATAATAAAGTTTCGAGCCGCCATTCTGGTCGACCCGGCCCTTGGGGGCTACGTTTATTAGCGTTTTCTCAAATACAACAAAGTCCCATGAGGATGCGGGCATTCCACATGGCACTTGGGGGCTAATGCATAGTTTGTTCTATGTCACTACATGCAGAGACCCGGCACATCATATCATGGTGAGCCGGCCCTTGGGGGCTACAGATTGATCACAACGTACAAGTCCCTGATCATCATGGTATAATGACCCGGCCCTTGGGGGCTACATATAATATGGGCATATTAAGTCAGGAGACAGAAAGTTACCTCATACTTCCGTTTAAGGGAAGTCACCATGGCAATTTCAGCATCCCGGCTCTTAGACAGCCGGGTTATCACAGACCGATGCAGCATGTTGATGTCTTGCTCTTCAAAAGAATGGTATTGAGAGCCGCCTTCCCTTTATTCTTAATGGGTAATTCAGCCTTGGCAGGGATCTTTGCTAAGACAGTAGAGGTTTCCGGTGGAACATTCTGCTGTTCACCAGTCACCATTACTTCATCTTGGGCCTTCTCATCAGGCTGCTCTTCAATTAAATTTTCCTTCTCCTGGTTGGCAGGAGGAGGAGAGGCGTGAGCTGGGCTCGCAGTAGTGTCTTGAGGCGGCGGGTCGCTCTGAAAAGCCGTCTCATCTGGAATATCTGGGTTAACCGCTGTGTCTTCTTGAGAAGGACCTGTTTGAACGACAGGGTCGGATGACCCGGCGGCGGTCTTCTTCTTAATGGCCTTCGCACTATACAAGGAACAAAGAGTCATTCGGTTAAAGGATAAGAGCAAGAATCCTTCGTGTAAAACGTAAGTAATCAGATTGTTTACCCAAGATTGATGTTAAAGGCTGGTGCCTGAGTGGCGTTTGATTCGTTGGAAGAGGGAGATGTTTGATACACCGAGTCGTTCAAAGGCAAGGGCTCCTTGAAGCGATCGGCGTGGGGAAGAGAGGGAGTGGGGTTGAGAGGCGCGTCTGTCCGTGTTCTCTGTGCAGGCGGCTCATTGTTTAACCCACCACTCAGCTCCCCTTCACTGCTACAGGTCTTCCTCTTAGAAGTCCCTATGTGCTGCGCTTTCTTTAAAGAAAAGTGTGGGTCTAAATGAGCATCTCGGTGTGAAAATGGAACTTTCCGGACTGCAACCCGGAATTTCTTTCGGACGGGTACTGGTGAGTCAGAATCGGAGGAGATCAAAGTTACCTCTGGCACACTGGCGTGGCTGGTCTCAACCTGTTCCTGAGAAGACGTGGCGTCAGCAAGTTGGTTAAATAGGCGACCAAGGGAGTCAAGTTCTACCTCTTGGTCTTCATCATCTTCTGGGTTTTTCTCGCTATCTTCTCGAGGAGGAGTGGGGTCTTCAAGTTCGACCT
Source organism: Elymus sibiricus (assembly GCA_039707655.1). Lineage (NCBI taxonomy): Eukaryota > Viridiplantae > Streptophyta > Magnoliopsida > Poales > Poaceae > Elymus > Elymus sibiricus. Next base: position 329,908,103 of record CM077666.1, on the reverse strand, counting down.
TCCACCAATCTGTGTTCTCCTGCAAAATGACGGGTTGATAAAATGTCGACAAAGGTAAATCAGCATGAACAAGATAAAGGGTAACAACAAGGATGGCTTACCGAGGGTGCCGGGTTATTCATGCAAAAGGGAGCAAGTCCCACGAGCTTAATGTCATCTTTGGTTTCACCAAGTAGCTTCTTGGAAAATTTTAGGACCTCGTTCTCTTGGAGGTTGACCCGGCTAAATCGGAGTGGATCTTCCGGCTCGCCAGAATAAGTATGCATAAGCCGGGTCCTTGGGCTCAGAGGTTGGATACGCCACTCTACCCAAGTCCGGGCAAGATCAACGCCAGTAAGGCCATGGGCAGTCAAAGCATTTATTTTGGAGTATAAGGGCTCCAGAGTCTTCCTTTCCTCCTTGGAGGCGAAGCCCGGGAAGACTATGTCGGCATCAAGCCGGCTTGCTCTATAACCCGGGAGTGGGTGTTGCCCTTCTGGGGAAGTATCCTTGCAGTAAAACCAAGTTTTATACCATCCTTTGGGATGGTTTGCCGGCTTGGCCTCGGGGAAAGCAGTGTTTTTCCTTCGTTGAATGGTGACTCCACCAAGTTCTAGGCTTGGTCCATCCTTGTGCTCTGTTTGATGGTTTAAATAGACAAACTCTCGGAACAAGTTGATGGACCGCTCCAGCTGTAGATAAATCTCACAGAATACTTGGAACTGACATAGGTTGAAAATGGAGTTGGGGGCCAGATCTTGCGGCCTGATATTGAAGAAATGAAGTACATCTCTGAAGAACTTAGAGCCTGGGGGACGGAAGCCTCTCTCCATATGTTCAGCAAACACAATGATTTCATTCTAATCTAGCTGAGGATGAATTTCTTCCTCAGGAGCCCGCCATTCAATTGCTTCTTTAGTTGGCAGTAACCCGGTGTCGGTGTCAAAACCGGCAGACCTCGGGGTAGGGGGTCCCGAGCTGTGGATCTCGGATCGGTGGTAACAGAGACAAGGGAGACGATGTTTACCCAGGTTCGGGCCCTCTTGATGGAGGTAAAACCCTACGTCCTGCTCTTGTTTATATTGATGGAGATGTATCGAGTACAAAGTTGATCTACCTCGAGATCGTAATGTTTGTCTAACTCTAGGGCTAGGTGAATGATATTGCGTTGATGTCCCCTCTACGGGCTAAACCCTATGGCTTATATACACGCCAGGGAGGGCACCTAGGGTTACAAGGTCGGTATCTAGGAGCAGGGCGGCAGGAGAAATCTTGGGGTATATGTCAAGTCTTCGGTAGAGACAGTCTTGATCACGCCTTCCTGCACATGTCCTCCGGAGTCCATCTTGACTACGCACGACGGCCCATCAGCCCAACCGAGGAGACGGGCCAGCTGGGTTAGTACCCCCTGATCCAGGACACCGTCAGTAGCCCCCGAACTGGTCTTCTACGTCGAGGACGAGTTTCTCAGCAGACGCCACCTCAGATCTGGGGTCCTTGGCTTGACAGACGAGTTCCCCTGTATATTTCACTCTTTTTAGTGGAGCGATGACATCCGAGGCCCGACCGAGCTTGTACCCTGCCCGAAGGGGGTAGATATCTTAGCCTCGAAGGCTTGTCGTCGAGGTATGAACGGTCCAATCCGGCACGACAGCTTTATTGAAACGACATGCCCCATGACAGGTCGGGCAGTTACTGCCTCCCTTAAATCGCGGTTCGAGGCAGCTTTTCTACTGGCACATCCCATCAAGGTGGAGATCGTGCCCGTTTTCCTAGGGATATTATTATGATTTTGTTTCCCCCCATATGCTTAACAGCATCTTTGATGGGGGCGGCGATTTTATCGGCGCAGCGAGGGGGACTCTTAGCCTTTCACAGGCTTATAAGAACCAAAAGGAGGACAGCGCCATCGACCATGCTCCCATTCTCCCCTTCTGCTGCTTCGTTTAGCTCCAACGCCCAGATCCCATCCCACTCTGGTAAATTTCCCTTTCGCGAGTCCATCCTTCACTACCAGCCATGGCCGACACCCTCAAGGGGCACTGGGGTGGTTCCATCGTAACGGATGAGACCATCCAGGAGCTACGCAGCGCGGGGTATCTGACCCCCGCCATCACCGCCCGTGCTCCGGCGGCTGGCCAGCAGGTGCCCACTCCCAATGCCGGGGAGCGGGTAGTCTTCGTCCCCCACCTCGTCCGAGGCCTGGGGTTCCCGCTCCACCCCTTTGTGCGTGGGGTAATGTACTACTACGGGCTCGATTTCCATCACATGGCCCCAAACTCCATTCTTGACCTTGCTTCCTTCATGATGGTCTGCGAGGCCTTCCTCCGCTGCGAGCCGCACTTCGGCCTATGGCTGAAGCTCTTCGGGATCAAGCTGAAGTCCAGCGGCTCTGGCCACACGGAGTGCAGAGGGGCCATGATCAGCAAAAACCAGGGGGCACGTGGTTCAAGGGCACCTTCATCGAAACGGTGAAGGAGTGGCAGCGGGAGTGGTTTTACATCACCGAACCGCTCGCCCCTGGTCAAGCCGAGGTCCCAGCCTTCTCGGCCGGGCCCCCAAAGAAGCTCAAGTCCTGGAAGGAGAAGGGCGTCGCCTGGGGGAACCCAAAAGAGGTGGAGCTCCTCGTCAAGAGGATCAAATGGTGGTCCACTACGGGGAAGGTCGAGCTTGCCGACGTCATCAACGTCATGCTCAACCGCCGCATACTCCCCCTCCAACTTCGGGCTACCCCGATGTGGGCACAAAAGCCCGAGGACATGGACACCATCACCACCTTCTTCCGCTCCACCTTGGCCGCCATGTGGACGAGACTCATGAAGCTGGCCAGGGACAAGATCCCCAAGGAAGGGGAGGACCGCGGCCTCGAACATGGCTACGAAGCCCCCCCGGTGAGTGATTCTGCCCATCAACTGTCATTCTTTGTCCGTCGTGCCGAGGAGTAGAGTTTTGATGTGTCGTTGTGTTTGACGTCTTGCAGAAGTGGCTGGCCTAGGTGGAAGGAGTGCGCTGCCCGGCCCCACTGCCAGAGGAGCCCCCGACTCCCCTGCTCTTGGCTCTCCTGACCGAGGAGCCGCATGTGGTGGCCCCCAAAGGGACGAAGTCCCAGAGGGGTAGGTCAAGTGCCCGGACCCGAGGGACCTCGGTCACCCGATCCGAAGAGACCCATGACGGCGACGCAGAGGAGGGTGAGGTCGAGGAGATCCCTCTCCCGAAAGGGAAGAGGATGGTGTCGGAGGACGTCGAGGCTGGTGTGCCGCCCAAGGGCCCGAAGAGGCCGAGGACAACCTCGTCCGGGGCCACCAGGAAGTTGTCAGGGAGAGTCGAGCTCTCCGGCGACTCAGAAGAGGACCTCCTTGAGATAGGGAGGAAGAAACCGGCACCTCGAGGGTAAGCCGTCGTCTTCATATCCTGTCTTTCCTTTTGATAAGTTCTTTTTAACAAAGGAAAACTCATAGAGCGTCTTTTCTTATGCAGTCCGCCGAGGGTAATCCCCAGCGGTTCTTCGAGCGGGTTGCCCTCCGCCAGCGGGACCCCAGAGCCCGCTGCTCCTCCCCTGGCGCACGACGGGCTAGGGGAGGCAAAATCCACCCTAGTCCCTGAAGTCAACACGACGGGGGCCGACGAGGTGGCCATCATGGCCGAGGTGTCGAGCCGAGGTCGACACCTCGGCCCAACAAGACCCGGGGGAGAAACACCCCGTGGTCATCGAAGTAGGGCTGGGCCAGTCATCGGTCCAACCGATGTCTACCTCGGCTCCGCCACCCCAGGTGGAGGCCACCCGGGTAGACGTATCCGAGGTCATCCCTCCACCCCCACCAACTGCCCCAGGACGGGCCGGCGCGGGGTGGACCGAGGAGATGGAGGACATCCTGAAGGGCTCCTCAATCAAGGAAGAGCACCTTGCCTTGATAGGCGCGGCGTTGCAAGGTTTCCGGTCCGCAGGGGCCGGCCTGCATGAGGTTTTCAAGAACCTCGTAGCGGGATTCGAGGTATGCTTCTATTCATGCACCAAGTTTAACTTGTTTATCTGAACTTTGTTAATTTAAGTATTCATCCGAGGACATAGGAGTACAGCCTACTGAACGGCTTAATGAGTGAGTAGCCCCCGAGCCCGAAGTCGGTTTTGAGAAACCGGCATTGGGGTCATTTTGATTGAGCAAGAGCCTGTTAAATAGCCCCCAGGGCGCTGCTCGAGGCAGCCATCCTGGAACCTTTTAGTAATTTAACTGTTCCCTTTGTAATGAGGATTTTTACGGCCAAGTTTCGACCTCGGTTCTGGACCCCGTCTCCGAGGAGATTGCGGAGATGAACCGGAAGCTCGAGAGGTCCCATGAGGAGCTTACCCTGGTGAACCAAAGATTCGAGCAGTCTCGAGGTAAGCAAGTTAAACTTGTGCTGTACTAGGTACAAAAAGAGTTTATGATAGGTGTTGCGCAATGAAAAACTAAGGCCGAACTATTTTAATGACAACAGCGTTAGCGGAGCGTGAGACGCTCAAAGCCGAGCTCGAAAGGGCTCGGCAGGAGGTGAGGCAGCAGGAGGCTGCTGCCGCCGAGGCAGAGAAGGTCCGAGCCGCCGAGAAGGCGGCCGGGGACAAGCACCAGGCGCGGGTGCTGGAGGTCGAGGAGACCCTGAAGGGCGTGTTTGAAGCACGCAACAAGCTTCAAGAGGAGGGGCAACGAACAAAGGAGGAGCTAGAGAAGCTTCAACTTGCCTACTCCGAGCTCAAGACCTCGGCCCGAGCTGGCCACGAGGTGCTCCAGCAGGTGGAGCAAATCGCCTCGGGTAAGCTATTTCTGCTATAGTGTTCATTTGGCAGCAAAGGGTGTGTCGAGCTCACCCAGTTATAGCGTTCTGCAGAGGTCTTTGCGGATCTACCACAGAGCGCGGTGGATGCGGTGGCATACTTCGGCCAGCTAGCGGGCCATGAGGCGGAGAAGGCTTTTTGGGGGCAGTTCCCGGGGTCGCCGTCGGCGCAGCTGCTAAATCATCGAGTGAAGCAGCTGGTGGAGTTGTTTCGCATGTCGAGGCCGACGCTCCAGGACCTCTGTATCGCGTTGTGGCCTGCCGAAGCCATGCCCAAGAGCCTCTTTGGCCTTACGGCCCGTCTCCAGGATGCCGTGTCCTGTGTGAACCGCTGGAGGAGGTCAGCGTGCTTTGAAGGAGCGTGGAGGGCGTACGCCTGCGTGAAGAGGCACTTCCGAAAGGTTGATGGGGTGACATGTGCCACGGGCCCGCCTACCAACAAGCCGCACACCACCGAACAGTTCTTCGCCGAGGTGGAGGAGGGAGCCCGTATCACCGAAGGCATGTGTCCAAAGGACACTATGTATTTTTAAATATTACTTTGGAATACCGAAGTGTGTGGTGTACAAAACTCTATCTTTTGGTTGAATGAATATGGCTTTAGATTCCATGTGTGTTGTTTTTAATTAGTTTTTCCTCCGATATGACTGTTTTAAAATGAGAGTGGCCAGTCGTCGGCTTCAGCTCCAGTGTAGGTCATACAAAGGGTGTTCCTTAAGGCACAATTGACCCTTAGCCGACGTCTCGGTACCCGGAGGTGGTCGGTGCTTATCGGAACTAGGCAATCAGACTATAGTGGCTTTATGACTTTCACTTAGTCATAGGAGTTTGACTGTGGGGGCTGATGACCAGCCCCCGGTGTGGGAAGTGGACGGCCTGGTCGGCCGAGGTCTAGGCCATAACACACTTCGTCTTGAAATGAAAGCCCTTCGTTTAACACGGGTGATCTCTATCGTCACATCGATTAACGCAGTCTACGGATGGCAGACCAGTTTGCGCATACCTAGATAGTCAGTTTTCGGCTTTCTCCACTGAGGCGCTATGCCAATTAACCTGGCGGTGCAATCGCAGTGGTTCTCCCGTTACGCCCTTAGCCGAATTCATCGGAAACGTAAGGGGTACACAGAGGAGCCGGGCAACCCAACTATTGACCAAAATCTTGGTTCGAAACTGATGCATATAAAGCCAAAATCCGAGACGCCGATTACTTCGGACTTGTTATACAATTGTATCATTTTTAGAGAACTTCTTCGTCTCACAGGGGCCATCCTGAGAAAGAAATATGATAGGGACCTTTAAGGGGCACTGTTTCTTTATTTCATAATTTCAAGCGTGTACATGCCCAACTGCCGCGAAAGGAATTGAAAGAATACAATGTAGAAAGTAAAGAAAAAAGAGGAAGAAACAGGGCGGATATTTGTTAACGGATTTTGAAGAATCCAGGCCGCTACCTGCAGCACGTCTGCGTATCCGAGCTGTTGACCAGATGGTCACCATTGATGGTGAGGACTTGTGGAGGTTGATGTCTTTCCGGCCCTTTATACGCTTCCATCATTTGATTGACCGAGCTCCTTAAAGGAGACATTGCCGAAGTCCGTTCTGTGGTTGAAACCACATTGACGTAGTCATGTTTGGCTGTTTCTTTGACAGAGACTTGTCTGTATGGGGGCTCGAAGCCACGTCCTTGCTTGGTTGAACCGTGCCGACGTTTGAGTAAATTTTTGGCTCCTCGACGTCCCAGGGAATCTTCAGTGCGAAATTATGCACTCTGGGGACGTAGTGCCCACCCCAGAGAGGGCACACGAGGAGCCCGCATCCCTATTTCGGGTGCGGGAGTACCTGGCCGAGGTCAATTTGTGCAGCCCGGGTGCGCTTCAAAGAGCGAGCGGCGCGTTTATCGCTACGGGCTGCCTCCTCGGACGCCTGTACCTCGGCTGCGAAAGCCATGGTCTGTTCCTCTGTCCGGAGTGAACGTTCGGTGTTACCATTGACTGTGATAACACCATTAGGTCCCGGCATTTTGAGCTTGAGGTAGGCATAATGCGGGACTGCGTTGAAGCGTGCGAAGGCCGTGCGCCCTAGGAGCGCGTGGTATCCACTTCGGAAAGGTACGATATCGAAGATTAACTCCTCGCTTCTGAAGTTCTCGGGCGAGCCGAAGACTACCTCCAGGGTGACCGTTCCGGTACATCGGGCTTCGACACCCGAGATGACACCTTTAAAGGTGGTGGAGCTCGGATTGATCCGAGATGAGTCGATGCCCATCTTTCGAACCATGTCCTCGTAAATGAGGTTGAGGCTGCTTCCTCCATCCATCAGGACACGTGTTAGGTGATAATCATCAACAATAGGGTCCAGGACGAGTGCCACCGATACGCCATGCCTGATGCTGGTCAGATGATCATGCTTGTCAAACGTGATCGGGTAAGCCGACCATGGGTTATACTTCGGGGCGACTGGCTCTAGCGCGTATACATCCCGAAGCACATGCTTCCTCTCCCTCTTGGGGATGTGGGTGACATAGATCATATTGACCTCTGTTACCTCATCAGGAAACTTCTTTTGGCCTCCATTATTCGGCCGCCGAGGTTCATCCTCGTCTTCGCTGCGATTTTGGGTTTTATTTTGACCCTCTGTCGCTATCTTGCCGGCTTGTTTAAAGACCCAGCAATTTCTGTTAGTGTGGGTTGCTGGTTTGTCCTAAGTGTCGTGGATTCCACATGGGCGGTCCAGGAGTCTATCAAGCTGGCTAGGGCTGGCGATAGGTCGACGGCCGTCCCATCGCGTCCGGTGACAAGACAGCCCCCCACGAGGGGAGAACATGGCTACAGTGCAATCCGTCTCGGGAGGGCGCACCGGCAAAGCTGCCAACCCTGTTGACACGACGGCCGGTATCAGCACCAGCGCGCCAGTGCAGCCCCCCGCGAAGCCGCCTACTCCGGCATGCCTCTGCAGAGCGCGCATGCGCCGTCTACTCCTGCATGCCTCGGCAGAAGCGCGCACGTGCCGGCCACTCCTGTACGCCTCTGCAGAAGCGCGCACGCCCCGTCCACTCCGTGACGCTCGAAGCGACGGGCCACAGTGTCGCGCCGCCCTCGGGCGCCGCAGCCGGCGGGGCCCAGCAGCCGGCGGGCCCGCGGCCGGCTCCAGACGCCGACGCTCGGGTCCCGGCACGCGTAGTTTACCCATGTAACCCTGGGGGGTCGAGCTATAAGACCCCCCAGGAGGCCTCCATGCAGAGGTCGGTTCGATTTAGTTCAGTCAGTTCGCTCCTCTTCGATCGTTGACTACTTGGTTCACTCCTTCCCCGACACACACGGGAGAGGCCGAACGGAGACCTAGCTCCTTCTGCCTCCTCCACTCAAACAGCTCCAGGAGCACCATTGTAACCATTGTGGCCTCTGAGCCTATCAACCCACTCGGCAGGACTAGGGGTGTTACCTCTCCGGAGGGCCCCGAACCTGGGTACGCCTTGTGTCTCACGCATGCGCGTGCCAACCTCGCTTCCGGAACCCACCGGCGTCCTCACGCAGCCCCCCACTTTTAGCCATCTCATGGCATCTGCCGTGATTTCACCACGACAGTTGGCGCCCATCGTGGGGCTGCTCGCGGCGTCGACCGGAGTCAAGTTCCGGACGAGGCCCTTCACCAGCTCCGGCGAGCGCATCGTGCACGGTTTGGTTCATGCGCCTCGCACGACTAACCCGGCCGGCTGTGGCGCCGTATCAGACGCGCGCGGTGCCTGCCCCACAGGCTGCCTCGTCGTCCCATTCGGCGCGCTGCACGTCTTCATCGCGCTCGTCCCCGAGGTGTTTCTTGGCAAGGTACACAGCTTCACCGACTCGCCCGTCCCCGTTGGCTGCGCCGCCTCCGACGACGGCGCGAACCTCTGCGTTCGCGTGGAGGTGCTGACCATCGGCACCAGTTCCGGCTCCCCGCGCGCCAAAGGAGAAGGCTGCCGCGGCCGCCGCTGCCGCGGCTGCGGCCCCTCATCGCCGCGCCGACCCGCTCCACGAGATGATCCGGAACCTGCGGGCCCCCATCACACCCGACGCCGACACGGCGGCATCGGTGGCTCAGCTCAACAAGGACCGTGAGCATTTGCTGTTCGAGGCCACAGAGGTCGCGGCAACGCGGCGCCGGCTGGAGTACGACCAGCGAGAGTACGATAGCACCCACGGCTTCAGCCGGCCGCTGCTGAGCCCAGCCGGGTTGCGGAGGTGCGAATCCGTGGGGCTGCAATCGGCCGCGCGCTAGGCGCAGGCCGTCCCGTCTACGACACCCCCGTCAAGAACATGCGCGCGGCGTAGGCGGCCATGGCGGATCTCGAGTTCCTGGAGGGCGAGGAGCTGCTGCAGCAGCGCATCCGCGACCTCATCACCGCGGCGAACGAGCAGCAGCAGCGTTTCGACCCGGCCCAGCCATCCGCCTCCACCTCAGGCAAAACCAGAGACCCGGAGAGGGCTCTTCGGGACACGCAGCAGGCGTCTTCCCCTGCTGGCTCGACGAGTCGCGGCTCTGGCCGGCACCGGGCAAGCCGGAGCCGGCACAACCGCATCGCGGCCACTGGCGACGGCGTTGACAACAAGACTGCCGGTGACGGTCGGAACCTCCTCTCCCGCCGCCTCGACAACCCCGGCCGGCTTCCGCCGGCGCGGTGCCATGCGGCCCCGTCGCAAGCCGGCTGGGTCCCCGCGAGCCCTACGACGAAACCACCGCATTGACCGACTGGCGCGGTTCACGCTTCTCGAGGAGGAGAGCTCTGTCGGCCCGGCGTGCTTCGGTCCCCGCATCCGCGAGGAGCCCTTCCCCAGAGGCTTCTCGCTGCCCCGCGACTCCCCCAAGTACAGCGGCATCTCCAAGCCGGAGGACTGGCTAACGGACTACACCACGGCTGTCGGCATCTCCGGCAGCAACCGGCGCGTAGCGGTTCGCTACGTTCCCCTCATGCTGCTCGGCTCGGCTCGGACGTGGCTTAACAGCCTGAGGGCCGGCAGCGTCAATTCCTGGCTAGACTTCGAAGATGCATTCGTGCGCAACTTCACCAGCACGTACAAGCATCCTGGTCGGCCTCGCCAGCTCTCCATGTGCGTTCAGAACCCGGGCGAGCCCCTCCACGACTTCCTCACGCGGTGGACCGAGCTGCGCAACTCCTGCGAAGGCGTCCATGAGGTGCAAGCAATCCAGTACTTCGTCGACGGGTGCCGAGACGGCACCCTGCTCAAGCACCGCCTGATGTGCGACGAGCCGGACACCCTGGCGGAGCTCATGGCGGTGGCGGACAAGTACGCCATGGCTGACTCCGCAATGCGTGTAAAGATTACAGTCGACGCGGATGGCAAGCCGGTCCCGGTCCAGCCGGCCGCCCCAAAGCCGGCGGGCGAAACCAGCCAGCGCCGGCAAGACAACCACAACAACAACAAGCGGAAGGCCGAGCAGCCGGCTCCTCGCTACAGCAACCAGCAAGTAGCCGCGGTGGAAGGGGAGCGGCAGGCTGAACAAGCCGCCGGCCAGCATCCGCGCACCGGCAAGGCCGCCTGGCAGCCCAAGCTGTCTTTCGAGCAGATGCTCGATGCCCCCTGCAAAAACCACAGCGGCGCGAAGCCGTCGACGCACACGCTCCGGCTGTGCACCTTCACCCAGCGTCTGTTGAAGGGCAACCTTCCACCCCCGCCACCTGGAGCCGGCCCGCAGCAGCCGCCGCTTCCGCCTCCTCCGCCGCCTCCGGCAGCCGGCGCCCTTGCCAACGACCCCTATCCGCAGCAGGATGCGGCCTATGTCGTCTTCACCAGCGAAGGCGACGACAAGCACAGCAAGCGCAAGTACCAGCACGAGGTGAACGCCGTCGTCCCCCCGGTCCCCCAGTACATGCACTGGTCCGACCGTCCTGTCAGCTGGACCCGGGAGGATCACCCGGCCGTGATGCCCACGCCGGGTGGCTACGCGGTCGTCCTCGACCCCACCTTTGTCGCTGAGAAGCGCACCTTCCACTTTTCGCGGGTGCTGATCGACGGCGGCAGCAGCATCAACATCCTCTACCGCGACACCATGGTCAAGTTCGGCATCGAGGAGGGCCAGCTATAGCCCACCCAGACGGTGTTCCACGGCATCGTGCCAGGCGCCTCGTGCTCCCCCATCGGCCGGGTGCGGCTGGACTTGCTGTTCGGCACCAGCGCCCACTTCCGCCGTGAGCCGATCTGGTTCGAGGTGGTCAACCTCGCCAGCCCCTACCACGCGCTTTTGGGCCGGCCCGCCATGGCCAAGTTCATGGCGGTTCCGCACTACGCCTACCTCAAGATGAAGCTGCCGGCTCCCAAGGGCATCATCACCATCACCGGCGACTACAAAAAGTCCCTGGAGTGCGCCAAAGCCGGATCCAAGCTGGCTGAGTTGCTGGTCATCGCCGAGGAGAGGCGCCAGCTCGACCGCCTTGTCGCGCTGGCTGGCGAGTAGCCGGTCATGCCGGCTCAGCTCAAGCAGCCGGCCGACGAGGGGTCCTTCAAGCTGGCCAAGGGCACAAGGAAGGTTTCGCTCGACCCATCCAACCCCGACTCCAGCGAATACGTCGTCGTGGGCTCCGGCCTTGACAGCAAATAGGAAGGCGAGCTCGTCGACTTCCTCCGTGAGAATCGGGATATCTTCGCATGGTCCCCCAAGGACATGCCGGGTGTTCCGAGGAAGAACGCCGAGCACAAACTCCACGTCCGGCCGGATGCCAAGCCGGTCCGGCAGCCGCTACGCCGCTTCTCCGAAGAGAAGCGAAGAACCATTGGCGAAGAGATCCCCCGGCTGCTCAGAGCCGGGTTCATCATGGAGGTATTCCACCCCGAGTGGCTGGCCAACCCGGTCCTCGTCCTGAAGAAGAACGACACTTGGCGCATGTGTATCGACCACACCAGCCTGAACAAGGCCTGCCCCAAGGACCCATTTGCCCTTCCCCGGATTGACCAAGTCATCGACTCCACAGCCGGCTGTTAGCTCCTGTCCTTCCTGGACGCTTACTCCGGCTACCACCAGATCAAGCTGGACCCGGCAGATGCCCTCAAGACGTCCTTCATCACCCCCTTCGGGGCATATTGCCGACGCCACCTTCCAGCGCTGCATGCAGAAATGCCTCCTGCCGCAAATCGGCCGGAATGTGCACGTCTACGTCGACGACATTGTGGTGAAGACCAAGCAGCACCTCACCCTCCTCGAGGGTCTCAGGGAGACGTTCGCAAACCTGCGCCAGTACCAGATCAAGCTCAACCCGGAGAAATGCATCTTCGGCGTGCCGGCTGGCCAGCTCCTTGGTTTCCTCGTCTCGGAGCGCGGCATCGAGGCCAACCCGGAGAAGATCAAGGCCATCGACCGCATGCGCAAGCCGGCCTGGCTGCGTGATGTCCAGAAGTTCACCGGCTGCCTGGCCTCTCTCAGCCGCTTCGTCAGCCGGCTGGGGGAGAGGGCTCTGCCGCTATATCAGCTGATGAAGAAGACGACGCCGTTCGAGTGGTCCGACCAGGCGGACGAAGCTTTCCGCGAACTCAAGCGCATGCTCTCCACCACGCCCGTCTTGGCCGCGCCGGCTAAGAAGGAGCCGGTCCTGATGTACATCGCGGCGACCACCCGCGTGGTCAGCGTGGTCCTGGTGGTCGAGCGCCCCGAGGAAGGCAAGGCACAGCCGGTCCAGCGCCCTGTGTACTACCTTAACGAGGTCCTCTCCACCTCCAAGCAAAACTACCCCCACTATCAGAAGATGTGCTACGGCGTCTACCTGGCCACCAAGAAGCTCCGGCAGTACTTCCAAGAGCACGCCATCACAGTGGTGAGCACGACCCCATCGGCGAGATCATGGGCTGCCGGGATGCCTCTGGACGAATCGCAAAGTGGGCCATCGAGCTAGCCGGCCACACCATCCTCTACGAGCCTCGCACCGCCATCAAGTCGCAGGCGTTGGCCGACTTCCTCGTCGATTGGCCGGAGACCCAGTACTTGCCGCCGGCTCCCGACGCAACACACCGGCGCATGCACTTCGACGGCTCGACGATGGCATCCGGCTTGGGAGCCGGCATCGTGCTCTCCTCCCCCAAGGGCGACCGGCTGCGCTACGCGTTGCAAATCCACTTCGCCGCCTCCAACAACGTCGCCGAGTACGAAGCCATCATCCACGGCCTCCGGCTGGCCAAAGAAATCGGCATCCGGCGCATCCTCTGCTTCGGCGACTCCGATCTGGTGGTCCAGCAAGTCTTCGGCGAGTGGGATGCCAGGGACTCCAACATGGCCAGCTATCGCAACCTGGTCCAGCAGATGACCGGCAACTTCGACGGCTGCGAGTTCCTCCACGTCCCCCGCAATGAGAATGAGGCGGCCGATACTCTAGCCAAGCTTGGTTCCAACCGGCAAGCAATCCCAACCGGCGTCTCCCTTGAGCACCTACGCAAGCCGTCCATCAAGCCGTCTCCGGATTCGGAGTCCATCTTCGTCCCGGCCGACCCAACAGCCCTTCGCCCGGCCCCGGGGGCTGCCGGCTCCGGCTTGGGGGCTGCCTGCTCCGGCTCGGGGGCTGCCGGCTCCGGCTCGGGGGCTGCTGGCTCCAACTCGCCGCCTCCCGACCCGGCCGAACCCGTGCAAGTGGCCGTCCTCACGGTGCTGGAGGCGCCGTCTTGGGCTCAACCAATCCTCGCGTTCCTGGCGAACGGCGAGCTCCCGGCGAACGAGGTCGAGGCTCGGCAGGTGCAACGCCGGGCTTCCGCCTACAGCATCATCAACCGCGAGCTCGTCAAGTGCAGCACAACCGGCGTTTTCCAGCGATGCGTCGAGACGGCCAAGGGTCTCGAGATCTTGCTCGATAGCCACCAGGGCGAGTGCGGGCACCACGCCGCCTCCCGGTCCCTGGTGGCTAAAGCATTCCGCCACGGCTTCTACTGGCCGACTGCGCTGAAGGACGCCGAGGAGCTGGATCTCAAGTGCAAGGGCTGCCAGCGCTTCAAGGCCCAGAGCCACCAGCCGGCTTTGGCGCTCCAAACCATCCCCATCGCGTGGCCCTTTGCCGTCTGGGGCCTCGACATGGTGGGACCCTTCAAAACCGCTCGGGGCGGCATGACGCACCTTCTGGTGGCCGTTGATAAGTTCACCAAGTGGGTCAAAGCGAGACCGATCAAGAAACTTGACGGGCCCACGGCCGTCAAGTTCATCACCGACATCGCTGTCCGCTACGGCGTCCCCAACAGCATCATCACCGACAACGGCACCAACTTCGCCAAAGGCGCGCTAGCACGCTACTGCTCCGTCTCCGGCATCCGGCTTGACCTGGCCTCCGTCGCCCACCCTCAGTCCAACGGCCAGGCGGAGCGGGCAAACGGCCTCATCTTGGCCGGCATCAAGCCGCGACTCGTCGAGCCGCTCATACGTTCACCCGGCAGCTGGATCGACGAGCTGCCGGCCGTCCTATGGAGTCTCCGGACCAACCCCACCCGCTCAACCGGCTTCACTCCATTCTTCCTCGTCTACGGGGCCGAGGCGATCATCCCCACGGATATCGAGTTTGACTCACCTCACGTCACCCTGTACACGGAAGTGGAAGCCGCAGCAACACGCGAAGACGGCGTCGACCTGCTCGAGGAGGCGCGCCTGCTGGCCCTCAGCCGGTCAGCCATCTACCAGCAGAGCCTACGCCACTACCACAACAAGAAGATCAACCCCCTCGCTTTCCGTGAGGGCGACCTCGTGCTCCGGCTGATCCAGCAAACAGCCGGCCAACACAAGCTGTCCTCCCCATGGGAGGGCCCCTTCATCATCAGCAAGGCCTTGCGCAACAACGCATACTACCTCATCGATGCGCAAAAGCGAAGCAAGCGCAAGAGAGACGCCTCCGGCGAAGAGATGGAACGCGGAGCTCCTTCGTCCGTTTTACAGTTGAACCATGTATGTATGTATCACTACCCCTTTTGTAATTAATGAAAGCAGCAGGTCACCCGAACGACACTCGGGGGCTACCTTTTCATCTCTACCGAGTTCTTGCGCACTTTCCCATATTCCCCCCCCCCCACCGGGTCGGCACGGCCGGCTCGGGGGCTCGGGGGCTCGCCGGCTAGCCCGCGCCAAGTTCTCCTCAACCTGGTCAGTACCGTGCGTACCGCCGAAGCCCTCTCTGCCATAAGCCATAGACCGGCTCCCCGCTGTTCAAGGCTGGCAAGAGCCAAAAGCTGCAAGCATCCGCACGCGAAAAATGGTTAAGTACGAACAACCGGCTCGGCTATCCCGGCTCCTCTCACTTCACGCTCTGCCGCACAGACCGGCTGCGCTCCAGCCGGCCCAGTGGGTGTTTCGCTTGCGCTCAAATCCCAAGGCCCAAGTACTAGGCGCTCTCTTCTGAGTCCGGCTCCCCGTCCCAGCTACAGACCGGCTCCCGGCTCTCCGGCTGGTGGGGAGAAGGACGAAGGCGGAAGTAATCAGGAAAACGGCTAAGGGAAAAGAACAAAATCGAAACTGCCACACGGCAGGCGCAAGCACACGAGAAAAAAACATGCATCCACATATACAGCAAGGCCCGCGGCCAATAAGTTCATTAGATTAAACTTACACCCCCCAGTGGGTGGATCTGCCGGCTAACAAAAGGTCCGAGTTCAAAAGTAACAGGAAATAAAAAAAAAGCCCTAGGCTGCGGCTTCGTCGGCGTGGCTCGGCTCTGGGTTCTCCGTGGTGGCGGTGTCGTCCAAATCGCCAGCGTCGTCGTCCGCGTCGGCGATCGTCTCGGCCGAGCTGCCTTCCGGATCCTCGAGCTCCAGGCTGAAGTCGTCGGAGGGAAGCTGCGCGCCGTCCGGCGCCCGCTCCGGCACGAAGTCGCCGTATGGGGCAAACGACGCGATGTCGCTAGCCCGCACGGCGATCGCCGTCTCCCGCTCCGCCAAGTCCGCCTCCGCCCCAGCCCTCCGAGCACGCAGTTGGTCCAGGCGGATGGTGGGATACCACGACAGCACGACCCCGAGCGCCACATCCGCGCCGGCTCGAGCTGCGGATGCCCTCCACGCGTTGAGTCGCGCCGCGCAGGCCTCCAGCCAACGCACCAGTCGGCTCACGCTGCTCGGCGCCACCGCACCCGGCCACAGCGCGGCCACCATCGACAAGCCGGCTTCGAACAGCCGGTTCATCTGGCGCTCCACCGCCTCCAGGCGAGCCTTGGCGGCCACGGTGATCTCCGCCACCGACCAGGCGGCGTATTCCTCGATAGCGGCCCCCGCCGCAATCTGCTCCTGCCGGTGGGCGGCCACCGCCGTTTCGGCCGACCCTTGGGTCTCGGGGAAGAACCCTGGAAGAGAAGGGGGGGGAAGATTGACCAAGACGCCAAAGGGCGGAAAATAGAAAGAAGCAAAAAGACGAAAGCGAAAGCACTTACGCTTGAGGAGCTCGTCAATGTAGAGCGCATCTTGCAGCACCTCCCGCTCCCTCGCCGCCAGCGCGTTGGCGCTGCGGTCGCGTTCCACCTGGAGCTGGCTGACCTCCTCGGCGGCCTTCTTCGCTGCCTCCTCCTGCCGCGCCACCGCTTGACGGCGTTCTTCGGCAAGCCGGTCCAGCTCGGCCTTATGGGCGGCGGCGACTTCATCCCTCTCCCGGACTGCCCGGGCCGCCTCTTCCTGCAGCCGGTCGCGCTCCGCGGCCGCCTGGTCACGGAGCTGGCACTCTTCCGCCAGTTGGCGCCGGAGCGTCTCCATCTCCGCCGGGTCAACTGCTGCGGCTGCGCATCCGGACCCGGATTCCGGTCAGAAGCCGGACAAGAAAGCAAAGAAGATCCGACCCGGCTGCTGCGCAAACCGTCCCGAATCTCGGGGGCTACACCCAGTGGGAGCGCTGGCGCGCCCCCACTGGAAGAACGCAAGAAAGAAGATGGAAATAGTACCTCTGACCTGGCGAAGCTCCCCCTCCTTGGCCGCCAGCTGGTCCCTGGCCGCGCGGTACCGGCCCAGGAGGCGGTTGTACGCCGCCACCCGCTGGCCGTAGATGGACTGCAAAGAAGACAGTCAAAACACGGACGCCTGAGAAGACCCGACACGCCTGCTACGCAGCCGGCCCGGGCCTCGGGGGCTACACCCAGTGGGTGCGCTGACGCGCCCCCACTGGAAAGCGACCAAGCCGGTCAAGAAGAGCAAAAAGAAAACAAAAAGCAAGAAGGCACGAAAAGCAAAAGAACTCACCGCGAAGGTCTGCTCCAACTGGCACAGCCGGCCACTCTCCGCCTGGGCGAAGCTCTGCCACTGGCTGTGGTGGTTGGCAATCTGCAGCCGCAGAGAGTCCACCGCCGCATCCAGCTCGCTCCGGGGGGCGCCGCTGGTCGCCTCGCTGGAGCTCGCCGCCCAGGTCCACTGCGGCTGAACGGCGGACCCGGCGCTGGTTCCGCTGCCGGCCGGCCTCGATTCGAGGCTAAGCCCCGCGGCCCGCGGCTCCGTCGTCACCAGGGCGCGCGAGCTCTCCGGCGCGGTCTCTGCCCTTGGCGCAGCTTCCGGCTCGCGGTCCCGTCCTCCGCTCGGCGCAGATTCCAGCTCGCGGTCCCCTCCGCCTCTGCCTCCGCCTCCGGCTCCGTCGACCGGGTCTACATCCGGCGGCACCTCCTGGTCGGCCGTCGGGTTGGCCTCCGGCTCGTGGCCGCCGGATTCGCCGCGACCAGCGGCTTTCTCGGCGGCCGCACGAGCATCCGCCTCCGCCTGGCGGGCCAGATTGTGCACCGTCTTCTAGCGATGCTCCACGACCGGCGATGGCGGCGGCGAGGACGCCGTCCACTCCGGCCACGCGGTCTCCTCCGCGACCCGCGCTCACCACGCCACGACCTCGGGCACGGCGGCGCTCCACGCCTTGGCCGACGCCTTGGCCATCTCCTTCTCGGCCTCGGCCCGGGCCCTCCAGGCGTCCCGCTGGGCGTCCTGCAAGGCAGAGCCGGCTTGGCGGGCCGCGAGCACCTCTTCGGGGGTCTCCCCCGCCTCGCTCTCCCCCGTGCCGCTTTGACCCGTCGCCAGTCGGCCTCCTCCGCGGCCGCCGATGCCGTGGCAGCCTCCGCCAGCTCGAGCGCGCTCCTGGACGTCGCGCGAGAGAGATGAAGAAGAAGAAAAGAAAAGAAAGAACGGAAACAGCGGCAAATAAAGCGGCAACTACAACTGCAAAAAAGAAACTTACCCTATGGCCACGGGAACCGCTCGCGTCAGGCCCGCCGGTGGCGCCATCCGGCGCGCCTTCTTGGCGGACCTCTTCAGGGTGCCCGCTTGCACCGTAGCCGGGCGCTTCGCAGCTGGCCGCGCCTCGACCGGCTGCTTCCCGTGCGGCCGGCTCGAGCCAGCCGGCTCCCCGGACGCCCTCTTCTGTCGCCCCCTAGGGGCGGCCCTGTCACCCTCTCTCGCGCCCTGAGGAGCTGCATCGCCCGTCCCGTCCTCGTCATCTTCGTCGTCATCCGGCCACTCACGCAAAACATCCGGGATTAGAGACGTACCGGTTTGAGGGGAGCCGCCAGTTTCCGCGTCCGCCGGATGCTCCTCGCCGCCTTCGGCTCCTGCGTTGCCGGCCTCCTCGTCCTCCGGGTCCGACTCGACCCGGTCCGGCTGCAGAACCATGGGACTCGGGCCGTCATTCACCAGCTGGCTCGGGAAGCGTTGCAGCCGTCCCAGGGCGTCAGGGCGCATGAGAAGGGCGGACGTGGCGAAGAATAAGGACCAGAGACTTACCGCTGGCGCCGGGTCGTCCCGGCTGTACGGCTCCTTGCCGAACTGCCACTCCTTCACCTTGAGCCCGGCAGCAGAGACGTCATTGACGCGCACGGTGATCTCCTCTGCCGTCAGCTCCTTCGTCGACAACCAGCAGGGGTCGCGCCGGCCGCTCATGTCGCAGATCCGGTGCGGCCGCCTCTGCAGCGGCAGCACCCGGCGACCGATGAAGGCGGCGATGAGGTCCACGGCAGTGAGCCCCTCGCGGTCCGTCATCTCCTTGATCCGGCTGCAGATCCCCAAGATCTCCGCGGAGGGCTCTTCGGGTTGTGCCCCCAGTTCAGCTTCTCAGCCGGGGGCGCATCGACGAATGGAGGGAGGTTGATCCGATCGTTGGCCGGGTTCACGTTCTTCACATAGAAGAAAGATTTCTGCCACTTTTTGGCGGACTCCTCGAGCGGCAGCTTCGGGAAAGGGCCCGCCGTCCGGGTCACCGCCACGGCCGCCCCGCACTCGGCCATGACGCCGGCTGCCGCTCCTTGCTGCTTGAGGTAGAACAGCCGGCACCACAGCTCCACGTACGGGAGGATGCCGACGTAGCCCTCGCACAGCGTTGCGAAGCCGGCGAGCTGCAGAATGGCGTTCGGCCCCAGGTGGTGCGGCTGGAGGCCGAAGAAGGTGAGGAAGCGCCTGAAGAAGACGCTCGCCGGGAACCCGAGCCCGCGGAGGAAGTGGGTGTAGAACACCACCACCTCGCCACTCCGCGGTTCCGGCGCCGTCTCCTCGCCGGGCGCGCGCGCCTCCACCTCCGCCGCCGGTGGCAGCCGCCTCGTGCGGCGAAGATACTCGATGTCGTCCTCGGTGACCACCGACCCCTCCCACGAGCCCTTCGGCGGCGCCATTGGTGAGAGCGGGAGAAGCACGGAGGAGGGAGAGAGAAAGCAGCAGTGGAGCGAGAAGGCAACGGCTGTGCGAGTCGCAGCGCGGTGCGGTGCCGAGCCTGGCGGGCAACGGTGCGCGGGCGACGGCGAGCGACAGCGATGTGCGCGAGAAGGAAGAAGGGGAGGCGGAAGCGAAGCGATGGGCGGGGGCAGAGGAGCGAGTGCCTCGGCCTCTCCCCCTCCCCTCCCATTTAAAGACCGTGCACGAGCGTGGGGGAGTGGGATCGATTGCGCCCACGATCCCCACTCCCCCGCAATACACGGGCACGTTAAGACGCGCCTTAACTGCCCCGGGAACCCCAACAGGCACGTGCGGCCGCAGTACATCCTGCGCGCGGGCCGAGACGGCAGTCCAGCGGGACCCAGCCCACCGCGACGTCTCGTCGCACGCGTGGCCTGGCAGGCCTCTTCAGCCGCTGGGCTGCACCTGGCAAGAATTCGTCTGGCGACCGGCGCGCTCCCCCGTACCGGCGGGACCAGTCGGCCGAGCAGCTCAGGCTCCGGCGAAACCAAGTACCTCAAGCCGGCTCCCGGAAGCCGGCAGATGGCAGCCTCAAGCCGGCACAATCTCATCACGTTACCGCACTCCTTCGGGGGGGGGATAAGCTGCAAAGCCTCTCCCGCTTGGAGCCGGCGAGCCTTCACAGCTTCGTGGACTACTGTCGGGGGGATGACCCCCGGGTAGGCAAGCGAACCCGGAGCCCCTTTTCAAAAAACATCGGGGCAGCCCGTGCCCGTCCCCGCCGGCTAGCGAACCTACCGGCTCCTCGGCGCTATCCGGCTAGGCCTGGCCCTGGGCCGCCTCCGGTTGGCCGCTAGCCGGTTGGCGATAGGTTGGCGGCCGTCCCATCGCGTCCGGCGACAAGACAGCCCCCCACGAGGGGAGAACATGTCTACAGTGCAATCCGTCTCAGGAGGGCGCACCGGCAAAGCTGCCAACCCTGTTGACACGACGGCCGGTGTCAGCACCAGCACGCCAGTGCAGCCCCCCATGAAGCTGCCTACTCCGGCACGCCTCTGCAGAGCGCGCACGCGCCGTCTACTCATGCACGCCTCGGCAGAAGCGCGCACGTGCCGGCCACTCCTGTACGCCTCTGCAGAAGCGCGCACGCTCTGTGCACTCCGTGACGCTCGAAGCGACGGGCCACAGTGTCGCGCCGCCCTCGGGCGCCGCAGCCGGCGGGGCCCAGCAGCCAGCGGGCCCACGGCCGGCTCCAGACGCCGACGCCCGGGTCCCGGCGCGCGTAGTTTACCCATGTAACCCTGGGGGGTCGAGCTATAAGACCCCCCAGGAGGCCTCCATGCAGAGGTCAGTTCGATTTAGTTCAGTCAGTTCGCTCCTCTTCGATCGTTAGCTACTTGGTTCACTCCTTCTTCCCCGACACACACGGGAGAGGCCGAACGGAGACCTAGCTCCTTCTGCCTCCTCCACTCAAACAGCTCCAGGAGCACCATTGTAACCATTGTGGCCTCTGAGCCTATCAACCCACTCGGCAGGACTAGGGGTGTTACCTCTCCGGAGGGCCCCGAACCTGGGTACGCCTTGTGTCTCACGCATGCGCGTGCCAACCTCGCTTCCGAAACCCACCGGCGTCCTCACGCAGCCCCCCACTTTTAGCCATCTCATGGCATCTGCCGTGATTTCACCACGACACCCTTTAAAGGGTTTTCTTCTCTGTCCGGACTTAGGTCCAGTGAACCCCGCGTTGACCGTAGCGTCTTCCGTATCGCTTCCACCATTTTTATACCTGCGCTTGTTTTTATTGCGCTTGGGTTTTCCATTGGCGTCGTGAGCTTCTTAGGTTCCTGCCTCGCCGTTATGAGTACTACGGGCGAGCCAACTGTGTTCTCCCGCACAAAAGCGAGTCATTAGTGAGGTGAGGGCTGCCATAGTCCTCGGCTTATCCTGGCCGAGTTGTCGAGCTAACCATTCATCTCGGATATTGTTCTTGAATGTGGCGATGGCCTCGGCTTCGGAGTAGTCTATGATCTAGTTCTTCTTGGTGAGGAACCTGTTCCAGAATTTCCGGCCTGATTCGCCGGGTTGCTGGGTGACACGGCTGAGGTCATCAGCATCCGGAGGTCGGACATATGTGCCCTGGAAGTTTGCTCGAAAAGCGTCTTCTAGGGCCTCCCAGCTACCGATAGAGTGAGGAGGGAGGCTGTTAAGCCAATGCCTCGCCGGCACCTTTAGCTTGAGCGGCAGATATTTAATGGCGTGGAGATCATATCCGTTAGCCATGTGTATGTGTAGGAGGAAATCCTCGATCCATACTGCTGGGTCTATGGCGCCATCGTATGATTCTATATTGATGGGCTTAAATCCTTCCGGGAATTGATGTTCCATCACCCTGTCTGTAAAACAAATTGGGTGAGCCGGACCTCGGAACCGAGGAGCATCTCGTCGAAGGTCGGGAGAGAGCCGTGAGTAAGCCTGATCTCGGGCACGGCCGTTCCTGTCCATCCAGGCATCATAGCCGTCAGGCCCAGCGGGCGCGCGTCCCCTGGATCCATAGATGGACCGAGGGAGTGCCCTATTTTCCTCAATGCGACGTCTAGCATCATGAGAATCTAGGTAATCCATGGGGTCCTTGCCATAACGGCGTGGAGGTGGCCGGTCACTGAGGTCTTCTCGCATTGGCCTGTCCCGGCCTCTAGGACGTCGGTCGTGGTCGTCGGCGAGCTCCTCATCGAAATCTGGCAAGAGACGCCTACGTGGGTATGATTTATGCGCACTAAGGCGCTGGTTTTCCATGTCTTGCTCGGCGGAGAGCACTTCGACCCACTTTTCATTTAGTGTGTCGGCATTGGCCTACAGCTGCTGCTGCTTGCGTTTTATGCTCCGGGCCGTTGCAACGAGGCGCCGCCGGAAGCGCTCTTGTTCAAAAGGGTCTTCGGGGATGATGTAGTCCTCGGTACCGAGGCTCTCGTCCTCCTCGGATTCCGGCATGTAGTTGTCGTCGGCCCCTTCAAAGAGGTCATCGGGATCTGAGTCCCTGAGAAGTCGGTCAGGTGTGCCGTTCCTTACTGGGGAGGCTTGAACGTCCTCTTCATGGTTATCGGCATCACCGTCCTCCGCGTCGCCGTTATTGGCTGTCACGTTATTACCACTGGGTTCCCCGTTATTGCCCCTTCGGCGCCTTCGCCGACATCTTGGAGGGGATTTGGGGGTGTCCACCATGTAAACATCGTAGGTGGACATGGCAGTCCACCTGCCCGCATTTATCGGGGGCGAGGTGTTCTCGATGGGGCCATCAGCATCTTCCTCCATGTCTGTGGCCTCACCATAGTCCAACACGTCGGTTAAATCGTCGACCGTGGCGACTAAGTGGGTGGTGGGTGGGATGTAAATTTCCCGATCGTTGGCTTTAAGTCCGATCTGATTGTAAACTGAAGTCTTACCGTCCGAGATGGACATGCTTCGGATGCGGTCAAGCATCTCCTTAAGGTGAGATAGCTCTTCGGGATTCATTGATGCGCCATCGGCAAGGCTGACTCAAAGTCCAGCCGGCATGTAACCTGACGCGTCTTTGGTGTGCAATTCTGGGTTTTGCGCCGAAGCTAGTTCTAGCACTGACGTAATTTCGAAAGTGGGAGCCGGATCTATCTCCGGACTGACGATCGGAAGGAAACTGGCCGGAGTGGTCGTGTCAGGGGTCTCCAGAGGCGCCGCGACAGAATTCGGTTCCGGAGTCGAGCCTCCAGAACTGGTCGAGTTCTCAATTCAGTCGGGAGTCCATCCCGATAGGATGAGTTCACCACGGGAATCCGCAGTGTATTCGAGGCCGCCAAAGATCACGATCCGACCTGAGGCGTAGTTCTTGACAGAGGCTAGATTCCCTGTTGAGTCAGCGCAAAAGATCATGCTGCTAAAAACGAAGAGCTGGCCGGGGGCGTAAACGTCCCCATGGCCGTTGGCGCAGTTAATCTGCAGGCGAGCCATCGATCCTTCTGGTGATCGCGCAGCGGAACTCAAAATGAAAGCACCAGTGTTGGTGTCAAAACCGGCTGACCTCGGGGTAGGGTGTCCCGAGCTGTGGATCTCGGATCGGTGGTAACAGAGACAAGGTAGACAATGTTTACCCAGGTTCGGGCCCTCTTGATGGAGGTAAAACCTTGCGTCATGCTCTTGTTTATATTGATGGAGATGTATCGAGTACAAAGTTGATCTACCTCAAGATCGTAATGTTTGTCTAACTCTAGGGCTAGGTGAATGATATTGCGTTGATGTCCCCTCTACGGGCTAAACCCTATGGCTTATGTACACGCCAGGGAGGGCACCTAAGGATACAAGGTCGTATCTTGGAGCAGGGCGGCAGGAGAAATCTTGGGGTATACGTCAAGTCTTTGGTAGAGATAGTCTTGATCACGCCTTCCTACACACGTCCTCCGGAGTCCATCTTGACTACTCATGAGGGCCCATCGGCCCAACCGAGGAGATGGGCCAGCTGGGTTAGTACCCCCTGATCCAGGACACCGTCACCCGGCGTCTGCTAGAGCCTGCAGTCTGAGCTCTGTCATGTTAGATTTCGCCTAGTTGACAACATTATTTTCGGGAGCCAAGGATTCAGCTGCAAGGAAGATGAGACAATATCATAAGCCGGCAATTCAAGGATTTTCCGGGTTAACCTAAAGCAAAAATATGAGCCAGTGGTTAGAACGTTCGCCGGATCATAGGAAAGAATGCAAGCATATTTCGGGTCAAGACTTCACGCACAAGATAAGCCGGTATTTATAGGAGGCAAAATTTATAAGTGCTGGAGGTGATCTGATCCATGAGTCAGCAAACAAGTTTCATATGGATTAAGAGATTCAGCAGATCTGAAAAATGGCCTAAAATAGGAGGGTAAACCTAGGTCCGTTCTTTGTGATAAGAGATGAACCACATTGGGGATTTATTCAGAGCAAAATAATAGATCTACAATGCACAGGAAATATGGCAGACCGATTCTACGAACCCCAAAATAGAAACCTGTGGGTGTTCTCGGATCTATAGACTGCCAATGCGATGAACTGGGAAGAATAGCAGAGGAATAAGAGGCAATGGTGAAGAAGGTGCTTACAGATTCAGATGGGGAAGCTTGCGGTCTTCGAGTACGGCGGAGGCGGCCGCACGAGCAGGACCGGATGGACTCCGGCAACGGGGAGAAAGCTCGGACGATGTTGCCTCTGGTGGCGCTGGCGAGCTCGAAAGGGCGCAGCGACGGAGAAGCGGAGGAAGAAGACGAGCAAGAAGCAGTAGAAAGAGAAGGGGAAGGACGTCGGCCTATTTATAGGCGCGGCAGAACCCAAAACGGCATGCGCGGAGGCTGAGGCGGCGCAGTGAACAGTGGCTAAAAAGGCTCCTCGATTTTTGAGCCTGACAAGACAATATGAACCCATTCAAAGATTTGTTGTGATGTCATCCCAGATTTTGTGGAAGTGGGATGTGACGTCATGAAAGAAGACGATGAAAAAAATACCAAGTCTCTGGATGAGGAATGACCTGGCAAGCTGTTAAGCCGGAAAGCCTGTTTGACGGCGAAGGATGCTGAAAGAGCCGGCTCAAAAGAAACAACTTGGGAGCACCGCTTCGTTGGAAATTTCTTCATTTACTTTATTTTTTAGGTTGGAGTTTAACATGGATAAATCCAAGTCAAACTGAGGGCTAATGTTGGGGATATTTCCCAGCGTGTAGACCCGGCAAGAGGATGACCCGGCCGTGGAGCTGTAGGGCTCAGCGGGGCATCTCGCTGCTGGGCCTTGGAGATGCCAAGTGGGCTGGCTTAACAGGAGGCCCGGTGAGAAGAGGCGGCTCGATATACGGGCCGGCTTAAGAAGAAAGATAAGACAAAGAAGATTGTCTTGAGGAGTAAGTAGAATAAGAGTAGGATACGGGTTAAGTCTACAACCTGGACTCTTATGTAAACCTAGGGCTCAACCTATATATAAAGGGGAGCGCCTACGGCAGAAAGGCTAAGTTGCAATCCCTCGAGAGCTAGGTTAGCGTATTCGCACCCTTGTAATCAAGATCCAAAGTAATACAATCAAGCAGGACGTAGGCTTTTACCTCCACCGTGAGGGGCCGAACCTGGGTAATCTCGTGTCTTCTCGTTCCCGATCAACCCCGTTAAGCTTCCACCTTCCTGCGATGGCCTCATCCCTAAGTCCTTTCACAAGGGCATCTGCCATGTCAAAACCACGACACTCTCCGTCTGCGACTCCACTGCCGCGTCTTCCCCATCTCCTGGTCGTTCCCGTCCAGGGCCTTGCCGTCGTCCACCACCTTGGTGCGCTCGGCGCGGCATGGTCAACGTGGTCAACAAACGAGAGTCATCAGAAGAGGACTGTACGTGGAGAAGCTAACAGTGGGGACGCACTAGGTCCATGGAAGCACGCATGCAACTGGCTCCTTATTACGCGAAAAACAATTATTCTTCCCCCTGACAGCTTGGACCCACCAGCTACATCTTCTCACACAAGGAAGTGCCTCC
The DNA here is from genome assembly GCA_039707655.1 of Elymus sibiricus. NCBI lineage: Eukaryota > Viridiplantae > Streptophyta > Magnoliopsida > Poales > Poaceae > Elymus > Elymus sibiricus. The sequence continues at coordinate 329,882,237 of CM077666.1, read as the reverse complement.
TTATTACATAGAAAAAAGGTTTCATCCTCCTAACTGCTAGGACCCACCAGCTACATCTTCGCACGCATGGAAGTGCCTCCTTATTATGGGCAAAAAAAATTTATTCCTCCTCCTGATAGCTAGGACCCACCAGCTATATCTTCGCACGTAAGGAGGCTGACATTGTGGGCCAATAGGTCGAAGCCTATGGAAGGCGTTGTCAACTTAGTCAACAAATGATTCTGACATCTGTAGTCGTTGGATGTACATCCAACGACCAGCATGCATCTTCAATCTCTCGTCTTCTTCCTCCAGCGCCGGCGGGACCTCCTGCTCCCGCCTCCGGTGGCCAGTGGCGCTGCTTCGCACACCTCGCTGCAGAGCGCTACACCACCGCCGGCCAGGCCATCCCTTCACCCCTCCACCCCTCCTGTTATTCTTCACCGACTCCAGCCCCAGGTCGCACCGAACCAGTCAACCCTCGTACGTCGTACTCCTCTCCGTCTGCGACTCCACTACCGCATCTTCCCCATCTCATGGTCGTTCCCGTCCGAGGCCTCGCCGTCGTCCACCACCTTCTTGCGCTCGGTGCGGCGTGGTCAACATACGAGAGTCATCGGAAGAGGACTGTACGTGGAGAGGCTGATAGCTGGGACCCACGAGGTCCATGGTCGCACGCAAGGAAAGTGCCTCCTTATTACGCTGGAAAAAAAGTTTCCTCCCCCTGACAACTGGGACCCACTAGCTACATCTTCGCACGCACGGAAGTGCCTCCTTATTGCGCGAAAAAAATTATTCCTCCCCATGACAGCTGGGACCCACCAGCTATATCTTCACATGCAAGGAAGTGCCTCCTTATCCCCCAGACAGCTGGGACCCACCAGGTCGAAGCGTACGTATCGTTATCTGTCTGGTCGCAAGCGTATACGTACATACTGGTCGATCGGTCTCTCTGCCATGATGAACCATGGCCGTGTAAGGAACGGCACGTGTCGTAGTAGATCCCCCGACGTAGTAGTTCAGGTAGCCCCGTCTAAATCGTATACACGTATGTACATCCACATGGCAAAAAATACGGCGACGTACATACATATACGAGCGGGGTCTCAAACACGTACTCGCGCAGACGTATGACCAGAGCTCGTGTACATGGAGAGAGGCAACGGACGGCAACAACGGCCTCCTGTTCATCGGCAGCCAACCGGCTGGGTCGGAACGGAGGAAATAGTGTTGGGAGCCAAGCGACTGGGTCGGAACGCGTCCTGTTCATCGGGAGCCAACCTGATTGGATGGAACAGCTGAAACGGGGTCCTGTTCATCGACTCGGGGTCTGGCGTACCGCAAAACAGAGGAAACGGCCTTCTGTTCGACCGCCTACGGTGGAAACAGGGTCTTGTTGATCGGCTTGGGGTCTGGCGTACCGCAAAAAGGAGGAAATGGACTTCTGTTCAACCGCCTACGGTCGAAACGGGGTCCTATTGATCGGGAGGGGTCTGGCGTACCGCAAAATGGAGGAAACGGACTTCTACCCAACTGCCTATGGTCGAAACAGAGTCCTGTGCATTGGGAGGGGTGTCGCGTACCGCAAAACGGGACTCCACGGGCTACTGTTCATCCACCATCGACTTCCTCCAGCCTCCACCGGCTACTGTTCATCCAGCCTCCACGGGGTCTTGTTCATCCACCCCCAACCGGCTGGGGTATGGCGTACCGCGGCACGGCCTCCTCGGGGTCTTGTTCATCCAGCGCCAACCGCCAACACTACACAGCCGGGGTCCTGTTCATCCAACCCCCACCGGCTGGGGTGGGGCGTACGAGCGGGCGGCAGCAACGGGAACTGTTCATCCATAGCCAACCAACCGGCTCGATCGATGCAAGTCTTGACTCGTTCAACGTGTATCGCGCGCGCGGCAGCAACGTGCACTGTTCATCAAGAGGCAACCCAGCACCGGCTGGCTACATCTCGCACGGGGGGCTTGATCGTCTTCAGTAAGCAGCGAGAAGGATTGATCGGGTTCAGTGATCAGTGAAGGGATCGCTCAGGTTCAGTTAGCAGTGAAGGGATCACTCGGGTTCAGTTAGCAGCGAAGGGATCGCTCGGGTTCAGTTAGCAGCGAAGGGATCGATCGGGTTTAGTACATAGTGCGAGGGATCGATCGCTCATGTTCAGTACGTAGTGCGAGGGCGATCGATCGCTCGGGTTCAGTAATCGAACGTACGCCTCGCTCGGGTTCAGTTAGCGAGCGCCTCGCACACACGCGCGCGTACGAGAGAGAAACACGCAAAACCACACTGCATCGCTCGGCCCGACCACCCACCGTAACCGGGAACTCCCCGAAAATTTCCTCGCCCTCACTTCTACCACGATTTTTTACGTCATGGACGGCCCAAAGAATGTCATGCGGGTGAGTCTCCGGCCCGCCCAGGACGAAAAGCCCATTTTTTCATAATTTTTTGTCATGGAAGTAGGAGCCCACCACATCTATGATGATACGTGTTTTTGTCACAATCATTGTCATAGAAGTGTCACAACCATGACAGAAAAAGTTTTCGTTCGGGCCATAATGTCATGGAAGTGTCTTTTTTTGTGGTAGGAGGAGCAAGGATGAGATAGCTTTGCGTATAAGGAGGAGAAGCCTTTTATCACTTTATCACGCATTTGCTTCCTACATGTGACACTCTGCGCCATGTCCTTAGGTACACTCTCAACCCTAAGGCCGGTGATTCACACAATTTGAGGAGCACTATGATTGCTGTGTTTGTGCTTGCTGGAGAAATGAAGAAAGTGGTGTTATAGATTTCATGTTCTGTTAGCTTGGGCAGTGTGTCTGTGAGTAGAACTCATGCATCTATGCACCGTTCATCCAGGCAAGGATTGAGTCTGTGTGCCCTTATAAGTACATTGCTCAGTATCACACTTAGATTCCCAAGAGCAGTGTGAATTGTTTAGCTCCAGCTATTGCTCCATATGTGCCGCCCAAGAGGGGGAACAACCTGAGGCCTAATGATCATGCTAAGTTTACTGCATGTTGTTCCTTCACTGCACGCATTCCTCTTGGGCCTGCCCCAGATATGTCTGCTCGGACTAGTTTCACTAGGTAAGAGAAGAAGTCCTTGTTCAAGACCACTGGGAACCTCTTAAAGATGTGCCAGTCTATTCAGCGCAGACAGATAGAGAATATCCATAGGGGCATGCTATAAAATTGCAACAAGAAGGATGATATGGTAGCAGCTGGTTTGGAGACTCAGTTAGGGTCTGAGGACTAGGACAGCGTGGCCACCGTGTTTCAGAACCATCTGGATGGTGGTTTGATGATGATGCTACAAGCGGCACCTCGTATGCTTAGGTTGCGCTAGCATTGCCTTTTCCCTTTTTGTCATCTTGATGCTAGAGGGGGGAGAAAAGTTCTATTAGGGAGCGTCTGTATTTGAGATCACAAGTCTTATTCTTTGTTATTTGTTTGTGTTTCTCGGCTTGTGATACTTTTTGCCGTACCATGTGTTGTGTGTGTGAGCTACCTTAATTATGTCCTTGTCAGACCTTGGATGATTATCGTGTTTATGCTATGCTTGAGTGTCAATATCCATGTCATATATATTTCATTGTCTAACATACTTTCCACGCATACTACACTAACACTCCAAACATATATACAAGCTATCCTACACCTATCACTTCAAATTGCCACAAATCTACTTCACCTGTGTCCATGGTCACCCCAACTCCACGCCCACAGGATCCAAGGGCCATGCCCTGCGGGGTCCAGGGTTAACTCTCTGGACACCCCGTGCGCACAGGGTAGAGAAAATCTTTCTGGACACCCCGTTCCCACGGGGTCCTTGACCCCCATGTACATGGGTTATGGGGGATCCTCTCTGGTGACCTTGACCCCTGATTCATGTTCCTCCCTTGATTTCTACATCAACACTTGTTACTCTTGGAGCTTGGGCTCCTAGGCAGTCAAAAGTTCCTCCAAAGCTTCCTTGCATGTGGTGTGCTGATACGTCCCCAACGTATCTATAATTTTTTATTGTTCCATGCTATTATAGTATCAATCTTGGATGTTTTATATGCAATTATATATCATTTTTTGGGACTAACCTATTCTAGTGCCCAGTGCCAGTTGCTGTTTTTGCATGTTTTTGGCTTTTCAGAAAATCCATGTCAAACAGAGTCCAAATGGAGAAAACACTTTGGATTAATTGTTTCTAGACCAAGAGAGACCCTAGAAAGGTTCGGGAGAAGACCAGAAGAGTCATGAGGAAGCGACAAGCTCGGGAGGCATGCCCCCAGGCTTGTGGTCCCCACATGGCATCTCTTGATCTAATTTGGCCGCTATAAATTCTCAAATATTCCCCATATACCAGAGCCACCTCGAATAACTTTTCCGCCACCGCAAGCTTCTGTTCTTCCGCGATCCCATCTGGAGGCCTTGTCCGGTACTCTGTCGGAGGGGGAATCGATCACGGAGGGCTTCTACATGAACCTTGCTGCCCTTCTGATGATATGTGAGTAGTTTACCACCGACCTACGGGTCCATAGCTAGTAGCTAGATGGCTTCTTCTCTCTCTTAGATCTTCAATACCATGTTCTCCTCGATCTTCTTGGAGTTCTATCCGATATAATCTTCTTTTGCGGTGTGTTTGTTGGGATCCGATGAATTGTGGGTTTATGATCAGATTATTCATGAGAAATATTTGAGTCTTTTCTGAACTTATCTATGCATGATTGTTATAGCTTTGTATTTCTCTCTGATCTATCCGTTTGGTTTGGCCAACTAGATTGATTTATCTTGCAATGGGAGAGGTGCTTTGTGATGGGTTCAATCTTGCGGTGCTCTATCCCAGTGACAAAGTAGGGGACAAGACACGTATTTGTATTGTTTCCATTAAGGATAAAACGATGGGGTTTATTCATATTGCTTGAGTTTACTTTTTCTACATCACGTCATTTTGCTTAAGGTGTTACTCTGTTTTCATTAACTTAATACGCTAGATGCCTGCTGGATAGCGGTCGATGGGTGGAGTAATAGTAGTAGATGCAGGCAGGAGTCGGTCTACTTGTCTCGGATTTGATGCCTATATACATGATCATTGCCATGAATCCTTCATAACTATGCGCTTTTCTAACAATTTCCCAACAGTAATTTGTTTACCCACCGTATGCTATATGTTCGAGAGAGAAGCCTCTAGTGAAAACTATGGCCCCGGGTCATTTATCTATCATATATAAAATCCAAAAATACCTTGCTGCGATTTTATTTCCTTTATTTTGTTTTGCAATTTATTTATCTATCTATCACTATCAGAATTAATCCTTGCAAGTAACCGCCAAGGGGATTGACAACCCTCTTGTTCGCGTTGGGTGCAAGTATTTGCTTTTGTGTGTGTAGGTGCTGCTAACGAGGTTCTGTGTGGTTCTCCTACTGGATTGATAACCTTGGTTCTGAACTAAGGGAAATACTTATCTCTACTGTACTGCATCATCCTCTCATCTTCGAGGAAATTCCAACGCAGCTCACAAGTAGCAGGAAGAATTTTTGGCGCCAATGTCGGGGAGACATCAAGTACCTTCGCATAAACTATCATCTACTTGCTCTTATTTTCATTTGCCTTTTTATTTGCATTTGCCTCTCGTTTTCATCTCCCCCACTTCTAAAACAGTTTTACAAAAAACACAAAAATATTTGATTTGCTTGTTTGTTAGGTTACTTGCTTTGTCGCTATGTCTCAAGAAAACACCAAATTGTGTGACTTTTCCAATACTAATAATAATTATTTTATTAGTACTCCAATTGCTCCTCGTGCCACTAGTGCGGAGTCGTGTGATATTAATGCTGCTTTGCTGAATCTTGTTATGAAAGAACAATTTTCTGGTAGTCCTAATGAAGATGCTGCATCCCATCTTAATACTTTTGTTGAATTATGTGATATGCAAAAGAAAAAAAATATGTGGATAATGATATTGTCAAATTGAAATTATTTCCGTCCTCACTACGAGATCGTGCTAAACCTTTGTTTTCATCCTTGCCTCGAAATAGTATTGATTCTTGGGATAAGTGTAAGGATGCTTTTATTGCCAAGTATTTGCCACCCGCTAAGATTATTTCTCGAAGAAATCAAATAATGAATTTTAAGCAACTTGAGCATGAACATGTTGCACAATCTTGGGAGAGAGTGAAATTAATATTAAGACATTGCCCCACTCATGGCTTAAGCTTATGGATGATTATACAAAAAAATTATGCGGGACTAAACTTTGTTTCTAGAAATCTTCTAGACTCTGCCGCATGTGGTACTTTTATGGAAATTACATTGGGAGAAGCTACAAAACTCCTTGATAATATTATGAAAAATTATTCTCAATGGCACACTGAAAGAAATCCAACTGGTAAAAATGGATGCTCTTATGAAAATGCTTGCTAGTAAAAATGCTCATGTTGATCCTAATGATGTGCCATTATCTACTTTGATTGAGCAAAATAATGATGCTATTGATGTGAATTTTGTCTCTAGAAATAATTTCAACAACAATGCTTATAGGCGTAATGTCAATCCTAGACCGTTTACTGGAAATTCCTCTAATAATTATGGTAATTCCTATGGTAATTCATATAAAAATAATAATAGGATACCCTCTGATCTTGAAAGTAATATTGAAGAATTAATTAATTCTCAAAAGATTTTTAATGCCATGGTAGAGGAAAAATTGAATAAAGTTGATGACATGGCTAGGAACATGGATAGAATTGCTCATGATGTGGATACTCTCAAAGTTAAAAAAATTCCACCCAAGCATGATATTAATGAGTCTATTAAAGCTATCTATGTCTCCATTAATGAAAGTAAAGAAAGAACCGCTAGGTTGAGAGCTAAGCGAGAATTCTTAGAAAAAGTTATTCCACCCGGTTTTTATCGTAGTAATGATGAAGATATTAAAATGATCGGTGTCTCACCTATTGAATCTTTATTTGGTAATATAAAACTTGATGAAAAAGGGACTGAATATGAGTCAACTTTAGCTAGAAGGCGTCCCAATTGGTCGGAGGGTGATGATCTTAGCGGTAAAAATGATAAAAGTGGGTTTGAAGAGGTCAAAACTTTAAATAGTGATGTGCCCACTACTTTGGATTACAAGGACTTTAATTATGATAATTGCTCTTTAGTTGAATGTATTTCCTTGTTGCAATCCATGATAAATTCACCTAGTGCTTATGAACAAAATAAAGCTTTTACTAAACATATTGTAGAAGCTATGATAAAAGCTCATGAAGAGAAGCTAGAGTTGGAAGTTTCAATACCTAAAAAATTACATGATGAATGGGAACCTACTATTAAAGCTAAAATTAAAGATTATGAATGTAATGCTTTGTGTGATCTAGGTGCTAGCGTCTCTACTATACCAAAATATTTGTTTGACGTGCTAGGTCTCACCGATATGGATGCTTGTTCCCTTAATTTGTATTTAGCGGATTCAACTATTAAGAAACCATTGGGTAGAATAAGTGATGTTCTCACACTTGCAAATAGGAATTATGTACCCGTGGATTTTACTGTGCTTGATATTGAATGCAATCCTTCTTGTCCTATAATACTTGGTAGGCCTTTCCTACGAACCATAGGTGCTATTATTGATATGAAAGAAGGTAATATAAGATTTCAATTCCCATTAAAGAAAGGGATGGAACACTTCCCTAGAAAGAGAATTAATCCACCATATGAATCTATTATGAGGGCCACCTATGGAATTAACTTGAAGGATGATAATACTTTAAACAATGCATTATGCCTAGCTAGGGGCATAAAACAATAACGCTTGTTGGGAGGCAACCCAATATTTATCTTTATTGAATTTTTTTTTATTTTTCATGTGTCACACAATTTTAGCTTCTGTTAAGATTGTGTTTTTAACTTTTAATTAGTGTTTGTGCCAAGTAATGCCTTTGGGATGATTTGGATGATAGTATAATTGATGCTGTTTGAAAACAGAAAGTTTTGAGTCCAGTGCTGGAATTTTGGTTCTATACTGGAGCATGATAAAATTCTGAATGTTTTACACTGTATTGGTATATGAATTGTTTACGTTGTCCTAAGTTTTCAGAATTTTTGGAGTTACAGAAGTATATCTTTTAAATAGATCTTTACAGACTGTTTTGTTTTAGACAGATTCTGTTTTTGTTGCATAGTTTGCTTATTTTGATGAATCTATGGATTGTATCGGGGGGTATAAGCCATGGGGAAGTTGGAGTACAGTATAATTTTGCCAATATTAAATATGAATCAATTTATAACAGTACCTAAATGTCGCGGTGACGCGACCATCTATGGGGCCATCCAGCCCCTTGTGGTTCGGCAGGGGGGATCAACGTGCACAAAGAGCATGATCAATGGAAAACGCAAGGGATTTACCCTGGTTCGGGCCGCTGAGAAGCGTAAAACCCTACTCCTGTTCTTGGTGTATTGGTTGTATGGAAGCACAAGTACAGGGAGCGCTTCTCCCAGCAAGGTGCGGAGAGTGCTGCTACGCGAGACGTGCAAGTGTTTGAAAAGGGGTCCGAATCCCTCTAACTGTTGCCTTGGCCCTCCTTTTATAGCTCAAGGGGTCACCACAGTGGCAAAACAGTAATTACATAACGATTAGATAGCAAACAGTGCTATCATACCTAATTCTGTCAGTTTAGGACAAAAGCATTAAATGCATCGTTAGGTGTCATGCGGAGAGGTAGTCCCGGCAAGGTTTCTGCACCGCTCGCCCAGCTACCTCGTATTATTCTGACACGCCTCCTGGACGGGTGTCATTAAAGGCAAATCCTGTTCCAGCGTGCTGACACGTGCCCGACAAGCCTCACCAACCAGCCTGCGCGGTCGACACCTCATCCACTAGCTAACATCTGTGTGGTGAGGTGGAGCGCTGGAGGGCTGGCAGAAGCTTGCCGGTACGGAGCTTGCCGGGTCTTCACCTTGCCGGCAAGGAATGTCTTCATCTTCGGTACTGGTCGAGTGCTTGTTGATGTTGTGTTTTGAGCTTCTCCCAGTGGCTTCCGCAACTGGGTCCTGAGTCTTGGTCTTGGCGGTTCCCGGCAAGGAGGCTGCTACTGTCTGTGCATAAGTCAGGGTATAAAATACCCATGTTTTATACACCGACATGAGCCCCCGGGTCTGGGCCATATGCGCGTCCGAAGCGTCGTTGGGCTAGGCCCAAACGATGCACAGACACGCGGCGGGAAAACTGCCGCTGTAGTTTTCGTCATGATGGTTATCCTGACGCACGTGCAATCCACGCATTAAATGCGGGTCATGGGAACTTGGACTGTTGCGGTTATATCGCGGTAGTGCGCCTGTAAAAAATGTGGCTGGGGTAAACAGTGAAGAGCCACCCCCCCCGCGCCTTCCCCATAAAAAGGCAACCGCGAGGAGGTGCCGCTCATTCACCCCTACTTTCCCCTGCTTCATCTTCTTCCTCACGCCAGAACCGCTTCCGCCACTGCCGCCGTTGCCAGTGCTTCGCATCTCGACTTAACCACTTTCTTCTTCCCCAAGTCCTGATGGCACCCAAGAGAGCCGATGCGGCGGGTAAGAAGCCCGCCAAGCCGCTCGATCCCAAGGCGGAGGAGAAGAAAAAGGCGCTGGAAGAGCTTGAGAAGCGGCGGAGGGAGAATGCGATTTTCTCGCCGTGTTCCTTAGACGCCAATGAGCTTATCAGGAGGTATGCATACATGTGGGGAAGGGACACCAAATACCACAGGGCGCCCGTAGTGCTTCCCGAAGGCAACAAGGATCCATCGGACTCATATCCGTTCTTCTGCGCCTACTTCTACTGTGGTCTGGTCCCTCCATTATCGGATTTCTTCAGCGCCATGATGTTCAGCTATGGGTTCAGGCTGCTGGATTTCACTCCGAACGCAATGACTTGCATGGCGGTTTTTGCCCACATGTGCGAGAACTTCGTCGGAGTCACCCCAATGTGGATCTGTTCCGTCACTTTTTCATTCCCCGGATCGAAGATAAATCGCTCTCCGGCAGCGTGGCCTGGATCCCCAGGGCAAAAACCAAGGGCGAGTACCATGCCGGGCCGCTCCACCTCAAGTGGGACGAGTGGAGGGCGGAGTGGTGCTGGATCTAGGAGAAGGATTTTCCCTAGTTCTGCATACCGCGTACGACGAGGGTTGTGCGCGGCAAGAATTGGAGTAGTATGGGTGCTACTGATGCCAAGCTTCGTCTGGCACTGAACAGGATCGCTCGCCTCAAGGCCGCCAATCTGACCATAGAGATGGTTGGCGCTGACTTCCTTCGGCGACGCATAGCGCCGCTACAGAAGAGGGAAAGATTCGCTTGGCAATACCAGAACGCCGCCGACATCATGCGACTGTACCCTAGGACCGCCAACAATCTGTCGGTTATGGAGCACGCCTGCCTCTGCGAACAGTTGTTCCGGAAGACTGGCACATTCCACTTGCCAGATAAGATTGTCCCACTGCACATCAACTCCGCCAAGAATTCCATCCTGGCGGTGATGCCGGACTGCGACGCTCATGGAGTGAAAGCGGACTGGGATCTGCCCACCTTGGAGCACGAGATGGAATGGGCCTCCAACCTGACAGAGAAAGCTTCCCGGAAGGAAACGGATCTCATCCAGGCCACCACTGAGGAAGAACTGGCGTACATCGCCAGCAAGGCCGCAGAGATTGCGAGGATCAATGCGGCGGGCGGTTCTGGTGCCGCGGCAGCCGAAGATGATGAAGAGGAGCATTCCGAGGAAGAGGCTGCCGAAGGGCAACAAGAAGAGCCTATCGGGGATGAGATTGCCGAGGCTGAGGTTGCCGGGACCGAGGTTGCCGGGTCCGAGGCTGCTGGGTCCGAGGCTGCCGGAGAGCCCGAAGAAGAGGAAGGTCCTCGAGCTCCGAAGAGGAGGCGCCGTCTTCGGAGGGCGGTCAGTCAAGAGTCGGTGCGTGCCTCTTCGCCGAGAGCTAGCCCCACGGTGAAGAAGACGACCACGAAGATCGGCCGCCAAGAAGAAGTACGCCGGCAATCGACCCGGTGTCCCCGAACTCAGCCCTCATCTCCTCAGCAGGAGGTGGTCGAGGAAGTCGAATCCATCCAGCTGACGAGTTCCCCTCCCCCGGCACTTAAGAGGGCCAGAGAATTGCCCCCGACAATGACGTACGACTTCGACGTCCTCGGCGAGTCCGAAGAGGAGGAGTAAGCAACTTCGCTTGTTCCCGTCAAGCCTTGATTCCATTTGACTGTCATTTTAACTTGATTCCTTTTGTCTTGCCAGGGTCCCGGAACCGCTTGTGCATCGGTCGAAGCGGCCCAGGTCTGCAGCAGCACAGGATCACGCGGCAAGCGCTGGGCAGGGGGTTGCAATGGCTGAAGCCATCGTTATCAGCCCCCAGCCCAGCCCCCTGCGTGAGGATGTGGTGCCGGTGCCTCCCACCAGCACCAGTACTGGAGTTCCTACTGCTGAGCCTGTCATGGAGACGGAGGAGGCACGCCAATTGGAGGAGCGCCAAGAGGCGGATCCAACCGTGGCTCCCCCATCGACCAATGTCTCGGAGAGCGCTTCCCCGACAAGGGCCTCCACCGTTGAGCCTACCCACATGGGGGCCACCCCGACGAGCGGGGCCGCCGACGACCGTGCGCCGGCAACGCGAGTTGTCGGGGAAGGAGACGTCCTTCCTCAACAAGCACCAACGGGTAATCCTCTTGCCTTTGCATACCTCTTCCGGGAAAGATTTCCTTTTTATCTTCTTGAACTTGACTTGTGATTTTGGAACCCTATTTCACCTTTGTTCCTGCTTTGATCCACAGCTCCGACCCCTCCCGAAGAAGGCGAAGTTCTTGTGGAGGTAGCCAATATCGCAAGGGACGCCGCTGATGATGCCACCAAGATTGCCGCTGAGACCAGAATACTCCCCGAAGAGTCCGAGAGGTCCTCCGGCAACACGTCTGACCCCGCCAGGGTGGATGTGGAGAAGGCGCCCGTCAGCACCGACGCGCCGAACTCCGGCAACCAACTTGCGGCGCCAACCTTGCCGGCCAAACTTTGACAAAGAAATAGCTCGGATCCTGCTCCCTTTGGTCCAAAGAACCGACGAGTCCACCGATGTGGCTGACAACGCCGAAGACCTCGCCTTCATGGAAATCATGGCTGTCAGTTTCAAAGGCGTCCAGGAACGGTACGGTCGGAGGTGGGACCAGAAGTTGAGAGAGAAGGCGGACGAGTTGCGCTCATGGTACAGTCAGCAGGCCCGCAACCTCAACGCCGCCAAAGAAGAGGCAGCAAACCGTGACGGCAACCTGACAGAGCGTGAAACGCTGCTCAATGCCAAAGAGAAGGATATTGCCGCACGGGAAGGAGCCCTTGCCGCCACTCTTCGCGGCAAGGATGATGAGATCGAAGCGCTCCTTAAGCAGCGGACCCAGGAGCTGGAAGACGGGCACAAGAAATTTATCGAAGCCCGGGCCTCGGAGAACGCCGCCAAGCTTAAGGAGGCTGCTGATAAGGCTGCTGCCGCCAAGGCAAAACTAGAATCTCAGGTGGCCAAATTGAATGAAGATCTCATCAGCAGCGGCAAGGAAATCGAGGCTCTCAAGGACGAAGCGCTGAAGGCAGCCCGCACTCTAGGGGACTTGCAAACGTAGCTGTCGTCCAAGAACCAAGACCTTGATGCCGCCGCCAAGATGATTGGAGATCTGAAATCCCAATTGGCCATCGTGGTAACAGCTTCAGAATCCGCCAAGGAGAGGGAGAGGGTCTTGACGGAGAGGCTGGAGAAGGAAGAGGCCTTGAAGAAGGAGGCTGAGAACAACTACGCCCAACTGTAGGAGAACCTCTCCCTCTGGACCGGCAGGCTTGTCAGTGCCGCCGAGCGCATCAGCTCCCAAATCGCCGTGATGGACATGAAGAGTTGGGGCTTCACCGTCAATGACAAGGAGGCCACCAGCATCTGACTGACCAAGTTCTTTGAGGGTCTTATCGACGCCTTGAGGACGTACGACGAGGACATGTCTCCTTCGTTCACCGATGAATCCCGGAAGTTTGCGCGCGAAATTGTGTACAGGGTGCTGCTCAAGATCGCCCATCGCAATCCCGGCCTTGATCTTTCCGGGGTCTTCAGGAGGCTGCCGGCGAGTACCGACGCTACTGCTGCCGACAAGATCGTTGCCCCTCTCGCCGACAAGGTTCTCCAAATCTCAAGGGTCCAAGGCGATCGTCGGGATTGAGTTTGCCGTTACATCCATCATTGTGCTGCATGTGAAAGATACATTTGATCTTATATTAGCCCCGCACTGTTTCCGTGATGTAATATAACTTGTGTTGCTCGAATGCATGTTGTTCCCCATGCTTTATTTCGCCCTTGTATGATTGCATCCCTACGCTGTTTGGAAACTTGTCGGTGCGCACACTTGCCATGAGCGCTTTGAGGAACGGGTCCTTAGCAGCCTGCTAGAAGTGCCGCTGCCGGCAAGGCTACTTGCCGAGACAGAACACAACTGCTAGGCTTGCCGAGCGGACTCGAGGCAAGCTAGAGCGCAGACCGATCACGACAAGGTTCCTTTCGCGTGCAGGTTTCTCATACAAAGCACAGAATCGTTCAAGGGAAAACGTGAATGTAACAAGGAAAAAATTTCAAAGTTTTTCAACTTAGCTTTTCCTTGCACTATTTCTCTCGTTGCATAAAATGATCACTTGAACGTCATGAACGTCATTAAAATGGTACCCCATCTCCATTCCCCCCGGGAAACTTGCACGCGAGGGATCCTTCTGTCCTTTTAAGAAAAAGAAAGAAGAGAAAAGTGTGGGTTGGGAACCTTGACGGTTCATCAGTCATTTCATACAAATTAAAGTGTAAACCACAACATCATATGCATCCACATATAAATGAATATGTACGAAGAGTTGCGAAAACACTTAGCTTTATTATGCACAGGATCTGCGCCTGGCTTTGTACAAAGGGTTACATGTCTGGTCGACAAAGCTTGTACAAAAAGGGGTTGCTGGGAAGCCCGGCAACTGCGCCTTACGGGTAGAACTTGCGAAGATGCTCAATATTCCATGAGTTCTGCACTGGGATGCCATCTTCGGTCTCTAGACGGACTGCGCCAGGTCTGGTGACTCGTACTACCCGGTAAGGGCCTTCCCACTTCGGCGTCAACTTGTTTGATCCCTTGGCGGACTGAACACGCCGAAGAACAAGGTCGCCTTCCTCAAGGCTTCGGGCATGCACTTTGCGGCTATGGTAGCGGCGCAAGGCTTGCTGGTAGCGTGCAGCTCGCACAGCCGCCCAAAGATGATCTTCCTCAAGGAGCGTTGCGTCGTCTTGTCGCAGTTGCTCTTGCTCAGCTTCATCGTAAGCGAGCACTCGAGGTGACCCGTATATGAGTTCTGTGGGGAGCACCGCTTCTGCACCGTAGATTAGGGAGAAGGGCGTTTGGCCGGTAGCTCGATTTGGTGTCATTCTGAGTGACCAAAGAACCGCCGGCAACTCATCAATCCAGTGTCTTCCACACTTGCGCAGCCTGTCAAAGGTTCTCGTCTTGAGGCCACGCAGCACTTCAGCATTCATCCTTTTTGCCTGGCCGTTGCTTCTCGGGTGAGCAACAGACGCAAAACAGATTTTGCTGCCAAGGTCTTGGATATACTGCATGAAGGTGCGGCTCGTGAATTGTGTGCCGTTGTCTGTGATGATTCTGTTAGGAACCCCGAAACGGCAAACTAATCCTTTGAAGAACTTGACGGCTAATTGCGCTGTCACCTTCCTCACTGGCTCCACTTCGGGCCACTTTGTGAACTTCTCGATGGCGACGTACAAGAACTCAAAGCCCCCGGCAGCATGGGGGAAGGGGCCCAAGATATCGAGCCCCCAAACCGAAAAGGGCCAGGAGAGAGGGATTGTTTGGAGAGCTTGAGCTGGTTGATGTATGTTCTTTGAATGGAACTAGCATGCTTCACACTTGGTTACTAGCTCAGTTGCATCCTGGAGGACAGTGGGCCAATAGAAGCCTTGCCGGAAAGCTTTACCGGCAAGTGCCCTTGATCCTATGTGAGAGCCACAAATGCCTCCGTGTATCTCTGCCAACAGCTTATGTCCTTCTTCTCGGCAAATACACTTCAATTTCACACTGTTTGGTCGCTTTCTCTATAGAATGCTATCCACAAACTGATACATACTTGACTGGCGGGCTACTTTCTCAGCTTCTTCTTGCTCATCAGGAAGTTCTCCTGTTTTAAGGAAACGAACTATTTGTTGCGCCCATGCCAGAGCCTGCGGCTCGACGACAAAGAGTAAAGGCATTCCTTCAGCCGTGGGAGCGCTTGCCTCGGCAGCAAGAACCTGGGGTTCCGCGTGAAGCTGCTGCTCACCGGCAACCGTGTCGTTGTTCCTGGCAACATGTTTGCTGGCGGCTTCTGGGAGCTCTGCCGAAAAGTACTTGCCAGTATTCAACTTCCTTCTCTTACTGGCCTGCGTCGATGGAGTGACTGTTGGTTGATTCAAATGGAGCACAAACGTTCCAGGTTCCACGAGAAGCTTTTGAGCGGCACACTTTGACAGGCTATCAGCAATGCTATTTTCCGCACGAGGGACGTGTTCTGTTTGTAACCCATCAAAGTGTTCTTCCAATTTCCTCACTTCTTCCGCATATGCTTCCATCAACGGGCTCTGGTAATCTTTGTTTACTTGCTTCACAACGAGCTGCGAGTCACCGCGGATGATCAATTTTTTGATCCCAAGGTCCACTGCGATCCGAAGACCGGCAAGGAGTCCTTTGTACTCAGCAGTGTTGTTTGTGGCTTGCTCCCTGGGAAAGTGCATTTGAACCACGTACTTGAGGTGGTCTCCGGAGGGTGCGATAAGCAACACTCCGGCACCGGCGCCTTGCAGCGAGAAGGCACCGTCAAAGTACATGATCCATTCTTTGGCTGTTTCTTTGCCGGGGAGAGCTGTTTCTCGAATTTCTTCATCTTGCGTTGGCGTCCATTCGGCGATGAACTCTGCCAAGGCCCTGCTCTGAATGGTTGAAGTGCTTTCAAACTTGAGTGCAAAGCTTGACAATTCCAACGCCCACTCCACTATCCTGCCAGTTGCCTCTGGATTTCTCAAGATGCGTTGCAACAGAAAGCGGGTGACGACGGTGATTTCATGTGCTTGGAAGTAGTGGCGCAGCTTTCTCGAGGCCATAAGGAGGCCGAAAAGCAGCTTCTGGATGCCAGAGTACCTTGATCTAGCCCCCTGCAGAAGGGAACTAACAAAGTACACGGGTCGCTGCACCACCTTCTTCTTCGGCACCGCTTGCTGATCAGCTTCACTTGCTTGCGCTATTTTTGATTTGTCGGCACCAGGCCTTGCCGGGGAAGATTCCGGTTTGTCGTTGGACGGCCTTGCCGTGGCTGTTTCCTCGTCATCGACTTCCCTCTATGCCACTAATGCAACACTAGCCACTTGATTCGTTGCCGCTACGTATAGCAGCAACGACTCTTGCGGTCTAGGCGCAACTTGTGTTGGCGCGGAGGAGAGGTATCTTTTCAAGTCCTGCAACGCGGCCTCCGCTTTCGGAGTCCATTTCATCGGACCTGCCTTTTTCAAAATCTTGAAAAACCGCAGGGCACGCTCAGCGGATCTTGGAATGAACCTACTCAAGGCAACAACACAACCGGCAAGACGCCGCACATCTTTGCCGCTTTTTGGTGCTTGAATCTGCTCAATTGCTTTGATCTTGTCGGGATTCACTTCAATTCCTCGTTGAGATACAAAGAATCCGAGGAGCTTGCCAGACGGGACGCCAAATACACACTTCTCGGGATTGAGCTTTAAGTTGATTTTGTGCAAGTTCGCAAACGTTTCTTCCAAGTCTTGAATGAGGGTAGATTTGTCCTTGGTCTTGACTACTATATCATCCATGTATGCTTCCACATTCCTGTGCAGCTGGGGCTCAAAACCAGTCTGGACTGCCCTTGCAAATGTTGAACCAGCACTCTTTAATCCGAAAGGCATACGCACGAAGCAGTACGTTCCACATGGAGTAATGAATGCGGTTTTCTGCTCATCCTCCTTGGCCATGAATATCTGATGGTATCCTGAGTATGCATCAAGGAAGGAGAGCAAATCACAGCCGGAAGTAGAGTCCACAATTTGACCAATGCGCAGCAAAGGGAAAGGAGCCTTTGTACAGAGAGCGGTGTTTTCGCTCATAGGTGCATATGCACCCATTGTCAAAATACACATTTCAAAATGTTAAAAAATTCTGAACAAAAATACCATGTGTACATCCGGACATTCTATGTGCGTACACAAATTTTCGGTGAAAAACAACGTTTTTTGTGGCTTGTGTAAAAAAGATAAAGAAATGCCTCGTGAATAGTTATAATGAAGCATCAAAAATTGTCTATTTTACACAAGCCACAAAAAATGCCTTTTTTCACCGAAACTTTGTGCACGCCCATTTAATGTTCGGATATACATGCGGGATTTTTGTTCAGAATTTTTTAACTTTTTGAAATGTGTATTTAGACAATGGGTGCATATGCACCTATGAGCCAAAGCCAATTTCTGCTTTGGACATGCTTTGTTAATATCAGTGTAGTCAATACAATGTCTCCACTTTCCGTTTGCTTTGCGCACCACAACTGGATTTGCCAACCAAGTTGGATGTAGTACACCTCTAACCAATCCTGCTGCTTCAAGCTTCTTGATTTCTTTGGCAATGAACTATTGCCGCTCCAACGCTTGCTTCCGGACTTTTTGTTTGACGGGCCAAGCGTGGGGACAGACAGCAAGGTGGTGCTCAATTACCTTCCTGGGAACGCCGGGGATGTCAGATGGTCGCCATGCAAACACATCGACATTCGCCCGCAGGAAGGCAACGAGCGCGCTTTCCTATTTGCTGTCAAGGGTGGCACTGATGGTGAAGGTACCGTCAGTGCCGTCCCCCCTCGCTGGCACCTTTTTGGTTGCCGGTGAAGCAGCTTTGGATTTCTTACCGGCAGAGCACTCCGGCAAGTCTTCAACAGGCGCACAGCACTTCGAAGAGGTGCGCTTCCCGGAATCCTTGATAGAGGTATTACCGGACTTCTTGCTTTCCTTCTTCTTGGCGGGAGCTGGCGTCTTGGCGGCCTCTGCTGCAACCGCATCTCTGTGCATCTTGTCGACGTAAATGACTACATCTTTCTTGTCGGAGTTGATGGAAATTACACCCATCGGCCCTGGCATCTTCAACGTGTTGTAAGCATAGTGAGATGCTGCCATGAATTTTGCCAAGGCTGGGCGGCCAAGAATTCCATTGTACGGCAAGGGGATCTTGACAACGTCAAACACAATCTTTTCCGTTCTGTAGTTCAGTTCCCCACCAAACGTCACCGGTAATGTGATCTTCCCCTTGGGCTGGTTTTCTTCCCGGGTTTACTCCTTGAAACGTGCCCGTTTTCTCGAGTTCCTCGTCGGGGATCTGCAGCCTCTTGATAACTTCCAGAGAGATCAGATTCAGACCGGCCCCACCGTCAACTAACATCTTTGTTACTTGGAGGTTGCGAATCGTTGGTGAAACCAACAACGGCAAACACCCGACCACAGTTATGCGATCAGGGTGGTCCTCAGCATAAAAAATGATAGGCGTGTGTGACCATTTGAGTGGCTTTTGAGAGCCCATTGCCGGTTCTGCCGCATTAACCTCACGTGCCTACTGCTTAAGTTGGTGGTGACAGGAGTGCAAGGATGCTCCCCCGTCAATGCACATGGCGTCGGTTACCTTCTGGAATTCTTGTTCGCTGGTCTCATCATCGTCCTCTTCGTCACTTCCATCATCTTCCTCTTTCTTGCCTCGGCCTCTAGCAGGCTTCTCTTTCTATTGCTTGGCCTTGCCGCGGCGGCCTCCTCGACCACCACGGCCCTTTTTGCCGGATCCACCGGCACCATCTTGACCCTTCTCTTTGTCACGCTTTTCGTATTCGGCCTTTTGTTTCTCAACAAGGTGCTCGACTTGTCGGCACTCTTGGAGATCATGGCCTTTGGTGCGGTGAATCTTGCAGTATGGCCCATCAGACTTGCCGGCCTTCTCATTCGTTGCCGCCTCCTGGCAAGCGGTGCATACAGCTGCCTCCTTGCCGGAGCTCTCAGTCTTGGCTTTCTTGTCGGGCTCAGAGTTGCCGGAGCCTTTGACAGCCATGACAGTCTTGCCCTTGCGCTTCGTGTTGCGCTTTCGGCCTTTCTTCCTCGGGGTGGCAGCATCATCGTCCTCAGAATCTACCTCGGCACCAGCGTCCTCCCCGGGAAGCCTTCTACCTTCCTCAGCACGTGCACACTTATCTGCCAACGTGTAGAGCTCGTTGATGGTCTTGGGCAACTTGACGTTCATTTTCTCCCGCATCCTCCGATTGCACACATTCGTGTGAAAGGCGGCAATGACGGCTGCGGGGTGCACATCTGGAATGTTACGGTGCACACGGCTGAACCTCTGGATATACTTGCGCAAAGTTTCACCATCTCTTTGCGGGAGCACCTGCAGGTCACTGGGATGTCCAGGGGCCTTGTGGCCCCCGGTAAAGGCACCAACAAACTCATTGCAGAGATCTGACCACGAAGAAATGGAGTTCTCCGGCAAGTTCATCAACCAAGATTTCACGTTGGGCTTTAGCACCAACGGAAAATAATTGGCGAGGATCTTCTCTTCTCTTCCCCCGGCAGCTTGCACGGCAATCGTGTAAATGCCCAGAAACTCTGCCAGGTTCAGCTTGCCATCGTACTTTTCTGGTACTTCTGGCTTGAAGGCTTGGACGGACGGCCATTGGACTTGCCGCAGCTCATGGGTGAAGGCGGGACACCCAACCTCGTAAGGTAGATATCCGCCATCCCCTGGCGCAGGTTCATCAACGATGGGGCCGTTGCGCGTGTCGGATTGACGGCGCGCCTCCCGGCGCCGTTCGATGGTGGTGCGGGCATCTTCTGCCCGCCTGTCTCGCAGCACTTGCCGCTGGTCTTGCCGCGCTCGCAGATCCGAAGAGGCCATCGACACTTCGTCGGGCTTGAAAGATCGTCGAGCCTGCTGCGGTTGTCGGCGTTGCTGCTGTTGAGACTGTTGCCGCTGGGGTGATTGCACCGTTAGCGTAGTGCCGTCAATGCGGCCACCAGCTGGAGCTGCCGGTGCTGTTTGCGGACACCGTGAGGGCTTTGCTTGCTGTGATTTACTGGCCTCGGCAAACCCAATCAGGCTTTGGATGGTGGCTCTCCACTCATCCATCTTCTCTGCCGCTGGAGGGAAGTTCAGCAGCATCTGGGCTCGCGCCATTGCTTCCGCCGCTGTGGCTGGCATGGCCGGAAGCGAAGAGCGCGGTGTCGCTCTACTCCTGGCAGAGCCAGCAGGAGCGCCATCGCTGTCTTGCTGCCGCGGCACATGATCAGCAGCAGGTCGTCGTGGTGGAGGCGGTGCCCGAGGATCTGGGATTTGATCAACAGGAGTCTTGCCGTGAGGTCGCCGCTGCCGGGAGTCGTTGGCGCCGCTCGGGGCCATTCCGCGCCCAGTGTGCGAGGGACGCGGCATTCGTCCTGAAGCTGCATCCTTGGACGTCGCCGCGGCGGGATCTTGGCTCGCGCCAGCCCGTGCACTGCCGCTCCGGTGGCTGCGTCCGTCGGCGCGGCGAGGAGGAGGAGGAGGAGGACGTCCGTCCGCTCCGCCTGCGCCGTCGCGTGCTCTGTTCGCCAGAGGATCGAGGAGGTCGACTGCCTCCAGCGTGCTCGTCTCCTGCACCGACCGCGGTGGGCGTGGCGACAGCGCCGCCTGCGCTAGTAGTGCCAACCGCGGTACACGCACCGCCCGCATTGGCCGCGCCGCCTACGGATGCGTGCGGGGTGGCCGTCATCGTGATGCCCTTTTTCTTGGGCGCCATCAACGACGAGGAGGACAACGAGGAAGTTGATGAAGAAGACGCGGAATCCACTGATCAAGATTCGCGCAAGCGATGCCCCCTACCTGGCGCGCCAAAGATGTCACGGTGACACAACCATCTATGGGGCCATCCAGCCCCTTGTGGTTCGGCAGGGGGGATCAACGTGAACAAAGAGCATGGTCAATGGAAAACGCAAGGGATTTACCCAGGTTCAGGCCGCTGAGAAGCGTAAAACCCTACTCCTGCTCTTGGTGTATTGGTTGTATGGAAGCACAAGTACAGGGAGCGCTTCTCCCGGCAAGGTGCGGAGAGTGCTGCTACGCGAGACGTGCAAGTGTTTGAAAAGGGGTCCGAATCCCTCTAACTGTTGCCTTGGCCCTCCTTTTATAGCTCAAGGGGTCACCACAGTGGCAAAACAGTAATTACATAATGATTAGATAGCAAACAGTGCTATCATACCTAATTCTGTTAGTTTAGGACAAAAGCATTAAATGCATCGTTAGGTGTCATGCGGAGAGGTAGTCCCGGCAAGGTTTCAGCACCGCTCGCCCAGCTACCTTGTATTATTCTGACACGCCTCCTGGACGGGTGTCATTAAAGGCAAATCCTGTTCCAGCGTGCTGACACGTGCCCGACAAGCCTCACCAACCAACCTGCGCGGTCGACACGTCATCCACTAGCTAACATCTGTGCGGTGAGGTGGAGCGCTGGAGGGCTGGCAGAAGCTTGCCGGTACGGAGCTTGCCGGGTCTTCACCTTGCCGGTTTATCCTTGCCGGCAAGGAATGTCTTCATCTTCGGTACTGGTCGAGTGCTTGTTGATGTTGTGTTTTGAGCTTCTCCCCAGTGGCTTCCGCAACTGGGTCCTGAGTCTTGGTCTTGGCGGTTCCCGGCAAGGTTTGGCCGGCAAGGAGGCTGCTACTGTCTGTGCATAAGTCAGGGTATAAAATACCCATGTTTTATACACCGACACTAAAGTTTAAGATTTGTTTGTTATACTAACGGATCTCATGAGGTTTCTGTTGAGTTTTGTGTGCTGAAGTTTTCAAGTTTTGGGTGAGACCACGATGGATGATGGAATACGGAGGGGCAAGACCCTAAGCTTGGGGATGCCCAAGGCACCCCAAGGTAATATTCAAGGAAGACCCAAGCATCTAAGCTTGGGGATGCCCCGGGTGGTATCCCCTCTTTCGTCTGACATTCTAGCGAAAAAACAAAATTCCAGCACTGGACGCAAAAGTTTCTGTTTTCCAACAACATCTACCATACTATCATCCAAATCATCCCAAAGGCATTACTTGGCACATTATTTTTATAATACAATGGATTTGTACAAGGGAATGATTATTTTTGTTGAAAAGTTTCTGTAATCAGGATTCACAAAGTTTCCATGGGCATGAACAAAGTTCAAGGACGTCCCCCACTTCAACGGTATTCATCTTTCTCACTTTCACTTTTCTTTTTGAAAAGTTTTAGCTTCCCCTCTATATTTTTTTTGTTTGTAAACTTTTTTAAAAGCACACAACAAAAATAAATGACTCCCTAAAACTTCTGGGTTGTCTCCCAGGCAGTGCTTTCTTTAAAGCCATTAAGCTAGGCATAAAGTGCTCAAATAATCGATCCACCCGGATCCCAAGGTATATCAAAGCCAATTTTAATTAACAATGATTTATAATTTAGTAGTGAGCACAAGCAACATATTTCATGCAATAACGAAGTCTAACTCTCTTCCTATGCATCGGCATGTCATAAAAGAACAATTCAAGCACATCAAGTAAAGGCCAATGCATAGTATAAACAGTTTCTTGCCATTTTATTGTATTGGAAACATAGAGAGGTGGAGTTGTAGTTCCTCTCTCATAATAATTGCAATTAGGAGCAGCAAGCACATGCATATTATATTCATCAAAATCTTCATGTGTAATAGTAAAACACAACCCATCAATATAATCCTTAATAAGCACAAACTTCTCCGATATAGTGTAACTGGGAGAATTCAAAAAGATAGTAGGACTATCATGTGTGGGTGCAATAGCAACAATTTCATGTTTAACATAAGGAACTATAGCAAGTTCATCTTCACAAGTTTAATTCAAATTGGCATCAAGGCCACAAGCATAGTGCTACTTGTGAGCTGCGTTGGTAATTCCCTAAAGAGGAAGGGAGATGCAGTACAGTAGAGATAAGTATTTCCCTCAGTTATGAAACCAAGGTTACCAATCCAGTAGGAGAATCACGCAACACCTCGTTAGTAGCACCTGCACACAAAACAACAAATCCTTGCACCCAACGCAAACAAGGGGTTGTCAATCCCTCGGCGGTAAGTTGCAAGATTAAATTGTATGTGATAGATAGATAGATTGAAACAAAACTACAAAATAAAATAAATAAAGAAAAAGTGCAGCAAGTATTTTTAGGGTTTTAGTATATGATTTAGATAGACCCGGGGGCCATAGTTTTCACTAGAGGCTTCTCTCAAGAAAATAGCATACGATGGGTAGACAAATTACTGTTGGGCAATTGATAAAAAAGCATATAATCATGACGATATCCAAGGCAATGATCATGTATATAGGCATCACGTCCGAGACAAGTAGACTGACTCCTGCCTGCATCTACTACTATTACTCCACACATCGATCGATATCCAGCATGTATCTAGTGTATTAAGTCCATAAAGAACGGAGTAACGCCTTAAGAACAATGACATGATGTAGACAAAGTAGACTCACGCATGAATAAACCCCATCTTTTTACCCTTAATAGAAATGATACATACGTGTCATGTCCCTTTCTGTCACTGGGATTGAGCACCGCAAGATCGAACCCATTACAAAGCACCTCTTCCCATGGCAAGATAAATCAATCTAGTTGGCCAAACCAAATCAATAGATCGGAGAAGAAATACGAAGCTATAATAATCATGCATAAAAGAAATCAGAGAAGACTCAAATAATATTCATGGATAATATGATCATAAACTCACAATTCATCGGATGCCAACAAACATACCGCAAAAAGTGATTACATCAGATAGAACTCCAAGAACATCGAGGAGAACATTGTATTGAAGATCAAAAAGAGAGAAGAAGCCATCTAGCTACTAACTATGGACCCGAAGGTCTGTGGTAAACTACTCATGCATCATCAGAAGGGCAGCAAGGTTGATGTAGAGCCCCTCCGTGATCGATTCCTCCTCCGGCGGAGTACCGAAAAAGGCCTCCAGATGGGATCTCTCGAGAACAGAAACTTGCGTCGGCGGAAAAAGTATTTCGTGGACTCCCCTATTGGTTTCCTAATTTTTGGGAATTTATAGTGGTGGAATTATGTCAAACGGGGCTGAGGTGGGCCCATGAGGCACAAGGGCGCGCCTGCGCCCCCCCCCAGGCGCGCCCTGGTGGCTCATGGCCACCTCCTCTGGTGTCTGGTCTTCTCCCAAAGCTTCTAGTGTTGGTATTGTCCAGAAAATAATCTCCAAAAAGTTTTGTGGCATTTGGACTTCGTTTGGTATTGATATTCTGTAAAACAAAAAACAGGCAGAAAACAGCAACTAGCATTGGGCACTAAGTTAATAGGTTAGTCCCAAAAAATGATATATAATTGCTGTAAATGTATATAAAAAGCATCCAAGATTGATAATATAACAGCATGGAACAATCAAAAATTATAGATACGTTGGAGACGTATCAGCATCCCCAAGCTTAATTCCTGCTCGTCCTCGAGTAGGTAAATGATAAAAACAAATTTTTTGATGTGGAATGCTGCCTATCATATTCATCATATATTCTTTTCTTTTGTAGCATGGACATTTGGACTTGAATGATTCAAAGCAATAGTCTATAGTTTGACATGAAGATATAAATACTCAAGCATGCTAACAAGCAATCATGTCTTTCAAAATATCAACGCTAAAGAAAGTTATCCCTAGCCCATTATGCTCAATCATTAATCCATTCATGAAACACACTCAAATATTAGCTACATCCAATGCACAAGTATGACAATAGTGTTCTCTAGTTGGTGCTTTATAAGAGAAGATGGAGACTCAAATAAAAATGAAAATTGCATAAAAGTAAATAGATAGGCCCTTCGCAGAGGGAAGCAGAGATTTGCTAATGTGCCGGAGCTCAAGGCTTAAATTAGAGAGATAAAATTATTTTGAGAGGCATGCCTTTCCTGTCAACGAAAACGACCGAGAATTCTCAATATCTTCCATGCTAGACACATCATAGGCGGTTCCCAAATAGAAAGTAAAGTTTATTTCCTTTCCACCATTCTTTCACAATCCATGGCTAGCCGTATCCACGGGTGCCCTCCATACCAACACTTTCCAAGGAATTTTGTTGTTATTAATTTTAATTTCATTGTGGGACTGGGCATCCCAATTACCAGCCACTCTCTCGTGCAATGACAAGTGAGTAAACACTCATCGTGAGAATAACACACCTAGCATGGAAAATATTGGCCACCCCCTGCCGTTTCATGAGCGGTACGGGCACACAAAACGGAAAATTATTTTGAAAATTAGAGTTGGCACACGCAAATTTACTTGGAACGGCATGGAAATACCGCATATAGGTAGGTATAGTGGACTCATTTGGCACAACTTGGGTTTAAGGAGTTTGGATGCACAAGCAGTATTTCCGCTTAGTACAAATGAAGGCTACCAAGTAGATTGAGAAGCAACCAACCAAAAAATGAAAATGGTCATAAACATGCATTGAACATAACTAACACCGAATAATGCACCATAAGTAGGATATAATTTCTTTGCATAACTATTGACTTAACGTGCATGCATAGGGAATCACAAACCTTAACACTAATATTCTTACTAAATCACAATTCCTCACTAACATGACTCACATATTATCATTTCCATATCGCAAAACTATTACAAGGAATCACACTTATCATATCCAATGATCTATATGAAAGTTTTTATTATATCCCTCTTGAATATTGATCACTTTGGGACCAAATTCATATCTTGTGCAAATTACCGTTACTATTATCAACTCTCAAAAAGATATAAGTGAAGCATGAGAGTGCACATATTTCTTCAAAATTTCAATCTTATCAACTCTCAAAATAATATAAGTGAAGCATGAGAGTTTATTTCTTCAAAATTTTAATCTTGTCAACTCTCAAAATAATATAAGTGAAGCATGAGAGTTTATTTCTTCAAAATTTTAATCTTGTCAACTCTCAAAATAATATAAGTGAGGCATGAGAGTTCATTTCTTCAAAATATAGCCACCACCGTGCTCAAAAAGATTTAAGTGAAGCACTAGAGCAACTGCCTAGCTCAAAAAATTTAAGTGAAGCACATAGAGTATTCTAACAAATTATGATGAACGTGTGGCTCTCTCAAATTGGTGTGTCCAGCAAGGATGATTGTGACAAACTAAAAAGCAAACAAAGCAAATACTCATATAATACAAGACGCTCCAAGCAAAACACATATCATGTGATGAATAAAAATATAGCTCCAAGTAAAATTACCGATGGTTGGTAGAAGAAAGAGGGGATGCCTTCCGGGGCATCCCCAAGCTTAGACGCTTGAGTCTTCCTTGAATATTACCTTGGGGTGCCTCGGGCATCCCCAAGCTTAGGCTCTTGCCACTCCTTATTCCTTCATCCATCGTGATCTCACCCAAAACATGAAAACTTCAATCACACAAAACTCAACAAAACCTTCGTGAGATCCGTTAGTATAACAAAATAAATCACTACTATAAGTACTGTTGCAAACCCATTCATATTTTATTTTTGCAACATACCTACTGTATTCTAACTTCTCCATGGCTTATACCCTCCGATACAATCCATAGTTTCCTCAAAACAAGCAAGCAGTGCATCAAAAACAGAATCTGTCAAATACAGAACAGTCTGTAGCAACCCATTTAAAAGACATACTTATGTAACTACAAAAATTCTGAAAAATTAGGACAACGTGGAAAATTCATATACCAATACTTTTTAAAAATTTCAGATTTTTCTGACGCTCCAGTACAGAACCAAAATTCCAGCACTGGACGCAAAACTTTCTGTTTTCCAGACAGCATCAATTATACTATCTTCCAAATCATCCCAAAGGTTTTACTTGGCACAAACACTAATTAAAAACACAAAAACACGACCATAACAGTAGAATAAAAGTGTAAACACACAATAATAGAAACAAAAGCTAAATATTTATTTTATTCATTGGGTTGCCTCCCAACAAGCGCTATTGTTTTATGCCCCTAGCTAGGCATCATGCATAGTTTCAAGTATTGTCATCTTTCATCCCCAAGTCCTTTTTGATTAAATCTTCAAAAGCTTTTATCATTAATTCTCTACCTTCATGCTCTTATTTCCTAGTAGGTGAGCTTAGGTAATTGAAGGGGCTTTGATTAGTAATCTTAACATTCATAACTTCAAACTCAGGATCATCACCATAAACGTCCTCATATAAAACATGTATTTCATCATCAATAGGATCTCTAGCCGTACTAAATCCCTCATAAATTACTTTAGTAACCCATTCAAATTTATCACAATCATGGTGGTACATATTTTTAATTATTTCGGTGTATGGAACTCTCCTTCTAATGTTTTCACCATAAGCAAAGTAATCTTTAGATTCCAACCTACGAATAGTATCTTTATCATGAAGAATCTCTTCTATAGGGGGATGTTCAAAATTTATTTTGTAAAAGGATAAAATATCCCTAGCTTCCCGGATTATATAAACAAATTCATGTATAAGGATTATAGTGGCAATTTTCTTAGCCCTAGGATCATGGATGTTGGGAAGTTCATAAAATATTTTTTGTAAGGCGGGGTGGATATGCAAAAAAAATTCTTTCTAATTTAACCACAAGCATTGCAATAGCATCCACATAACAATTTGTTTTATCAAGAATAGATCCATTAATTTTTGGTATAACTCTCGCACAATTAAAGAACTCCTAAATAATATTTTTCCCTATGACGTTACCACTTCCCACATGATAGACTTTAGTTTTAAAACTAGTGGGGGGGATAGTCTCTGGAGGGTCATGATTAAGATCAAAAGAATGTGTTTTGTCTCCAAGAGATTCACTACCACTATCCTCACTAGCACTTTCAATCACAACTTTCTCAAATTCAGGCATGATAACAGTTTCAAGCAAAGCAAACAAGCAAACAAGAAAAAGGCAAACGGAAAATATTTTTGTATTTTTGTAAAAACTTTTTAGAAGTGGGGGAGATGAATATGAGAGGCAAAGTCAAATAAAGTAAATGCAAGGAGATGAAAGTTTTATGCGTAGGTACTTGATACATGTTGATGATGTCTCCCCGGCAACGGTGCCAGAAATTCTTCCTGCTACTTGTGAGCTGCGTTGGTAATTCCCTGAAGAGGAAGGGAGATGCAGTACAGTAGAGATAAGTATTTCCCTCAGTTATGAAACCAAGGTTATCAATCTAGTAGGAGAATCACGCAACACCTCGTTAGCAGCACCTGCACACAAAACAACAAATCCTTGCACCCAACGCAAACAAGGGGTTGTCAATCCCTCGGCGGTAAGTTGCAAGATTAAATTGTATGTGACAGATACATAGATTGAAACAAAAATACAAAATAAAATAAATAACGAAAAAGTGCAGCAAGTATTTTTAGGGTTTTAGTATATGATTTAGATAGACCCGGGGGCCATAGTTTTCACTAGAGGCTTCTCTCAAGAAAATTGCATACGGTGGGTAGACAAATTAATGTTGGGCAATTGATAGAAAAGCAAATAATCAAGACGATATCCAAGGCAATGATCATGTATATAGTCATCACGTTCGAGACAAGTAGACCGACTCCTGCCTGCATCTACTACTATTACTCCACACATCGACCGCTATCCAGCATGCATCTAGTGTATTAAATCCATACAGAACGGAGTAACGCCTTAAGAACGATGACATGATGTAGACAAAGTAAACTCACGCATGAATAAACCCCATCTTTTTACCCTTAATAGCAACGATACATACGTGTCATGTCCCTTTCTGTCACTGGGATTGAGCACCGCAAGATCGAACCCATTACAAAGCACCTCTTCCCATGGCAAGATAAATCAATCTAGTTGGCCAAACCAAATCAATAGATCGGAGAAGAAATACAAAGCTATAATAATCATGCATAAAAGAGATCAGAGAAGACTCAAATAATATTCATGGATAATCTGATCATAAACTCACAATTCATCGGATCCCAACAAACACACTGCAAAAAGTGATTACATCGGATAGAACTCCAAGAACATCGAGGAGAACATTGTATTGAAGATCAAAAAGAGAGAAGAAGCCGTCTAGCTACTAACTATGGACCCGAAGGTCTGTGGTAAACTACTCACGCATCATCGGAAGGGCAGCAAGGTTGATGTAGAGCCCCTCCGTGATCGATTCCCCCTCCGGCGGAGTACCAGAAAAGGCCTCCAGATGGGATCTCTCGAGAACAGAAACTTGCGGCAGTGGAAAAAGTATTTCATGGACTCCCCTATTGGTTTCCTAATTTTTGGGAATTTATAGTGGTGGAATTAGGTCAAACGGAGCTGAGGTGGGCCCACAAGGCACCAGGGCGCGCATGCCCCCCCAGGCACGCCCTGGTGGCTCGTGGCCACCTCCTCTAGCGTATGGTCTTCTCCCGAAGCTTCTAGTGTTGGTATTGTCCAGAAAAAATCTCCAAAAAGTTTCGTGGCATTTGGACTTCGTTTGGTATTGATATTCTGTAAAACAAAAAACAGGCAGAAAACAGCAACTGGCACTGGGCACTAAGTTAATAGGTTAGTCCCAAAAAATGATGTATAATTGCTGTAAATGTATATAAAAAACATCCAAGGTTGATAATATAACAGCATGGAACAATAAAAAATTATAGATACGTTGGAGACGTATCACATAGCAAGCATCAATTTCGTCAAAAAGAGATATTTTAAATGAATCAAAGGGATCATAGCAATTATCATAGCATTCATCCTTCGGTAAGCACGAAGGGAAATTAAACAATGTATGAGTTGTAGAGTTACTCTCATTAGAAGGTGGGCACGGGTAGCTAATCTGCTCTTCCTCCTTTTGTTCTTCGCTCTCCTCGTCATCTTTTTCATCTAATGAGCTCACAGTGTCATCAATTTCTTCTTCCATAGGAGCCTGCAAAATATTAGTCTCTTCTTGGACACCAGAGGTGTCGGGGTAGATCGACCATCTATGGGGCCATGCAGCCCCTTGTGGTTCGGCGGGGAAGATCGACGTGCACAAAGAGCATGAACAATGGGACGCGAGGAATTTTACCCAGGTTCGGGCCGCTGAGAAGCGTAAAACCCTACTCCTGCCTTTGGTGTATTAGTGGTATGGAAGCACAGTACAAGGAGCGCTTCTCCCCGGCAAGGCATGGGGAGAGCAGCTACACGAGAGGTGCTTGTGTTTGAAAAGGGGTCCGAATCGTCCCAATGGTCCGAATCCTCTAAATTGTTGCCTTGGCCTCCTTTTATAGCTCAAGGGGTTACCACAGTGGTAAAACAGTAATTACATCGTGACTAGATAGCAAACAGTGCTATCATACCTAACTCTGCCAGTTTAGGACAAAGGCATTAAATGCGCCGTTAGGTGTCATGCCGAGAGGTAGTCCCGGCAAGGTTTCTGCACCGCTTGCCCAGCTACCTCGTATTATCCTGACACGCCTCCTGGACGGGTGTCTTTAGGAGCAAATCTGGTCCCATGTGCTGACACATGCCCGATAAGCCTTACCAACCAGCCCGCGCGGTCGACACCTCACCAACTAGCGAACACCTGTGCGGTGAGGTGGAGCGCTGGAGGGCTGGCAGGAGCTTGCCGGTACGGAGCTTGCCGGGTCTTCACCTTGCCGGTTCAGCCTTGCCGGCAAGGAATGTCTTCATCTTCGGTACTAGTCGAGTGTCGCGCCTTGAGCTTCTTTCTGGTAGCTTCTTTGGCTTGACTCTAGATCTTGGTCTTGGTAGTTCCCGGCAAGGCCTTGGCCGGCAAGGAGGCTGCTACTGTCTGTGCATAAGTCAGGGTATAAAATGCCCATGTTTTTATACACTGACAGGAGCCCCCGGGCCTGGGCCATACGCGCGTCCAAAGCGTCGTTGGGCTAGGCCCAAACAATGCACAGACACGCGGCGGGAAATTGCCGTTGTAATTTTCGCCATGATGGTTATCCTCTCTCCTTGAGATCTTCTTTGCTTCCTCATGAATCTGAATTCGGGTGTGTTCTCGGTCGCCCATGGCAATCCCGGTCTTGATCTCTCCGGGGTCTTTAGGAGGCTGCCGGATAGCACAGACGTCACCGCTGCCGACAAGATTGCCGCCCCTCTCGCCGACAAGGTTCTCCAAATCCCGAGGGTTCAAGGCGACCGTCGAGACTGAGCTTGTCGCCATATCCACCACTGAGCTGCCATGTACAAGATACATTCAATCTCTTGTTAGCCCTGCGCTATTCTTGTGGTGTGATGTAAATTGTGCTGCTTGAATGTATGCACGCCGTTCCCCTTGATTTATTTTGCTTTTGAACGATTGTATCCCTACGTTGTTCGGAATCTTGCCGGCGCGCACGCTTGCCACGAGCGCTTTGAGGAACGGGTCCTTAGCAGCCTGCTGGAGACACAGCCGCCGGCAAGCTTGCCGAAGTGTATACTTGCCGCGACTGCTTTGAGGAACGGGTACTTAGCAGCCTATCGGAAGTACCGAGGCCGGCAAGTTTTCCATAGCCGTTTTCACTGCAGCTACTTAAATTGTCGAGCGGATTCGAAACAAAATAAGAGCGCGAATGATTGTGACAAGGTTCCTTCGCGTGCAGGTTTCTCATACAAAGTGCAAAATCATTCAAGGGAGAACGCGAATGGTCCACGGCTTGCGCTCATGTATTGCGTGGGGATTGAAAAAGCTGAAGCGCATTAAAAAGTATGAACCAATTGCTTGATTGTCTCCATGGTTGTGCATGATAAATACTTTATATTAAGAAGATGGAGCATGACAGGATTAATTACATGATTTTGTAGGGATAACTTCCTTTAACATTTTTATTTTGAAAGACATGATTGTTTGTTAGTATGCCTGAGTATTGATGTCTTTATGTCAAATTATAGACTATTGCTTTGAATCATTCGGATCTTAATATTCATACCATAAAAGAGAATTACATGATGAACATGATAGGTAGCATTCCACATCAAAAATTCTGTTTTTATCATTTACCTACTCGAGGACGAGCAGGAATTAAGCTTGGGGATGCTTGATACGTCTCCAACGTATCTATAATTTTTGATTGTTCCATGCTATTATAGTATCAATCTTGGATGTTTTATATGCAATTATATATCATTTTCGGGACTAACCTATTAACCTAGTGCCCAGTGCCAGTTGCAATTTTTTGCTTGTTTTTGGCTTTTCAGAAAATCAATATCAAACGGAGTCCAAACAGAGAAAAAACTTTGGATTAATTTTTTCTGGACCAAGAGAGACCCTAGAAGGTTTGGGAGAAGATCATAAGAGTCACGAGGGAGCGACAAGCCCGGGAGGCGTGCCCAGGGGGTAGGCGCAACTCCCAGTCTTGTGGGCCCCTTGTGGCACCTCTTGACCTAATTCCGCCGCTATAAATTCTCAAATATTCCCATATACCAAAGAGCCACCTCGAATAACTTTTGCGCCGCCGCAAGCTTCTGTTCTTCCGTGATCCCATCTGGAGGCCTTTTCCGGTACTCTGCCGGAGGGGGAATCGATCACGGAGGGCTTCTACATCAACCTTGCTACCCTTCGATGATGTATGAGTAGTTTACCATAGATCTACGGGTCCATAGCTAGTAGCTAGATGGCTTCTTCTCTCTCTTTGATCTTCAATACCATGTTCTCCTCGATCTTCTTGGAGTTCTATCCGATGTAATCTTCTTTTGCGGTGTGTTTGTGGGGATCCGATGAATTGTGGGTTTATGATTAGATTATTCATGAGAAATATTTGAGTCTTTTCTGAACTTATTTATGCATGATTGCTATAGCTTTGTATTTCTCTCCGGTCTATCCGTTTGGTTTGGCCAACTAGATTGATTTATCTTGCAATGGGAGAGGTGCTTTGTGATGGGTTCAATCTTGCGGTGCTCTATCCCAGTGACAAAGTAGGGGCCAAGACATGTATTTGTATTGTTGCCATTAAGGATAAAACGATGGGGTTTATTCATATTGCTTGAGTTTACTTTGTCTATATCATGTCATCTTGCTTAAGGCGTTACTCTATTTTCATTAACTTAATACCCTAGATGCATGTTGGATAGCGGTCGATGGGTGGGGTAATAGTAGTAGATGTAGGCAGTAGTCGGTCTACTTGTCTCGGACGTGATGCCTATATACATGATCAATCCCATGAATCCTTCATAACTATGCGCTTTTCTATCAATTTCCCAACAGTAATTTGTTTACCCACCGTATGCTATGTGTTCGAGAGAGAAGCCTCTAGTGAAAACTATGGCCCCCGGGTCATTTATCTATCATATATAAAATCCAAAAATACCTTGCTGCAATTTTATTTCCTTTATTTTGTTTTGCAATTTATTTATCTATCTATCACTATCAGAATTAATCCTTGCAAGTAACCACCAAAGGGATTGACAACCCTCTTGTTCGCGTTGGGTGCAAGTATTTGCTTTTGTGTGTGTAGGTGCTGCTAACGAGGTTCTGTGTGGTTCTCCTAGTGGATTGATAACCTTGGTTCTTAACTGAGGGAAATACTTATATCTACTGTACTGCATCATCCTCTCCTCTTCGAGGAAATCCCAACGCAGCTCACAAGTAGCATGTGCTCCGGAGACGTATGTAAATGTGTGGTGGTCGCCTTCAAGACCAACCCCAAGTGAATCGAGGATCATCCATTGGGGGTGACTCGAAAGGAGAATATGTTGACCCACTTGGTGGAGTTCCGGAGCTTTATCTTAGGCAGTGCTCCAACCAATATTAGCACTTACTCAAAGGAGTGTGAACTTTGGGATAAAATCCACGTTCCCTACTCACTTATGGTTAATTCTTTCCCATACCATTACTTTGCTTTGTATGCTTGTTGGCTTGATAATTATATCGTTGCCTAGCATACTTTGCTTTGCAATTTCTTGCCATATATGTTGTGTCCATCTAGTTGCATATCTACAGAACCTACTTTATCCGCAATTTCTTAAAATTGGTAATCAAGGTTAAAAGTTGTAGTCTCCTATTCACCCCCCCTATGTAGTCGACCACATCGATCCTTTCAATGCGTTTGTAGCTACCAGAAAAGTTTCCCTATTGAGAATGTTTCAGTATGTGGAAGCATTGGCTTCTTACACCAATTGTTAGCTCTACCACACTGAAATGATCAAGGACCTAGAGGGGTTAATAGTTCAACTACAAATTTACTTTACTTATTTACAAATTTAGGCTTTGTGGATTCTAAAGTGTGGGCGTAAATATGCTATGGTGAGAAAGCAACCTATATGATGCCTGCAAGATCAAGTGACCAAAGTAAATCACAAGTAAACAAGCTAGGGTTAGGGATTACAGAACACATGCAGAGACGAAGATGTATCCCGATGTGCACTCGCTTTGAGGGGAGATAATCACTATTGTCGAGGTGGTAAATATACCAACCTTGAGGAGGCCTCCAAACCTATGCAAACTTCGAGGCGAAATCACAACATAATTTCTCACCGAGAACTCGTACCACCAAGGAGTCCCCAACCCCCAAGAGTAACAAGAACAGATGGGAAAGCTTGGAACTTGCTAAAATCCCGAATCCAGTTGGTCAAAAGAGAGAGGAGGACTAGACTATGCTTGGGTGAAATCCTCTCTCAAATCTCTTAAGAATCCCTCAATAAATCAATGATAAGTGGGGGGAGGGGGGTTTCTTCTCAGAGACGAATGAAGTAGTCAACCCCCACCAGAGTGGTATAGTGGGGAGTAGGAAGTAGCCATATGGTTGCACTAAATGTGTCCTGGAGACTTCGACCAATTTGGCTTGAAGACTCTGGTTCCCATGTTTGGTGCAAGCCCAAGCATTAGGCAAAGGAGGAACTGATTGTTGACATGAGTCAAGGGGGTCGGAGACTCCGGAGCAAAATTCCCCAAGACTCTGGCTCCGGCTTGAGGATATCTGTAAGAACACCCGTGAAAAGTCCCGGAGACTCCGGCGTAGGGTTGGGGCTACAAAAATGAACTAGTAAGAATCTCTTGTTGTAGCATCACCCCCGAGCCAGAGCCCGATCGGTAACAAGGCAACCCGGAGACTCCAAATCAAGCTTGAGGCTACTTAGAAGAAACTCCAGGAGTATCGCAGTGATAACCCACAAGTGTAGGGGATCAATTGTAGATCTTTTTGATAAGTAGGAGTGTCAAACCCAACGAGGAGTAGACAAAATTGGTTGATGGAAAAAATAGCAAGGAATCACTGTAAAAGGTTCAAAGGTTGTTTGATTGTTTGTTTGATCAAGAGAGAAATTGCAATAATGTAATTTGCAACAAAAGTTTAGCGGTGTAGCAAGTGTCCCAATCTTGAATTATTCTAAGGACAAGATGGTTGTGTTTCTTAAATGGATCAAACCATTCTCGAGGACAGCGGGAATTTCACCTAACTCAATTGTCTTTAACTTTCATTGCTTTGATAAGTGTTGTGTGGTGAAGCCTATGCTTATGTACAGCCCTTACATGGATAAAATACACATTTACAATTATACCCTCTATGTAACCATCCACAAATATAGAAGGATAATTAAGATAACATCTAACCATAGCATTAAATTCTGGGGTCCCTAATTACCCCTTATGCAACAATTCACAAACTCAGGGCATGGTAATATCTATCACTCCAACCACACATCCAAAGCAATTTTATCACATAATGCTTTCCTCTAGACCCATAAAGGTGAAGTGACAAGCAGTTGACATTCGCATATCACCACTGGAGAATTATTCCATAACATAATATAAAAACATTAAACTTTACTCAATTTTTCACATGGTTACTAGCAATAAGGTTTCTCCAAGTCCTCAAGAACGTAATTAACTACTCACATGACATCATATTGATCATGATAAGTGGGGTGATGGTACGAATAGCAATCTGCACATATAAAACTTTCACCAATAAACCACTAAGCATCAATTAACACCAGGAAAGTGACCTCAACAACAAATCTGAGGTAATAGCTCATATATAGGAAAGTGGTTGAAAATGGGGGTGATGATGAAGATGGTGCTTGCTACTTGTGAGCTGCGTTGGGATTTTCCCCGAAGAGGAAGGGTGAAGCAATATAGTAGCGGATAGTATTTTTCCTCAGTGAGAACCAAGGTTATAGAACCAATAGGAGAACCAAGAAAATTCCTAGTAAGCAGTACCTACACACACAAGAGCAAATACTTGCACCCAACGCGGGCAAGAGGGTTGTCAATCCTATTGAACTCGTTACTTGCAAGGATTAAATCTGATAGTGATAGATATATAAATTGAAAAGTAAAATAAAAAGAATAAAATTGCAGCAAGGAAATTTTGGTTTTAGTAATATGATTAAAGTAGACCCGGGGGCCATAGTTTTCACTAGAGGCTTCTCTCTTGAAACATAGCATACGGTGGGTAGACAAATTACTGTTGGGCAATTGATAGAATAGCGCATAGTTATGATGTTATTCATGGCAATGATCATGTATATAGGCATCACGTCCATGACAAGTAGACTGAAACGATTCTACATCTACTACTATTACTCCACTTCGAGAGCGCTTCAATGCTTGCCTCTCTACGTATTAAGTTCATAACAAACAGAGTAATCCATGAAGTATGATGACATGATGTAGACAGAATAAACTCAAGCAATATGATTAAACCCCATTGTTTTACACTTAATGGCAACAATACAAATACATGCCTCGCTACCCCTTCTATCATGAGGTGAGGGCACCTCAAGATTGAACCCATTACAAACCACCTCCCCCATTGAAGATAAATCGATCTAGTTGGCCAAACCAAATGGATAGATCGGAGAGAAATACAAAGCTATAATAATCATGCATAATAAAGTTCAGAAAAGACTCAATTACATTCAATGAATAATCTGATCATAAACTCACAATTCATCGGATCCCAACAAACACACCACAAAAGAAGATTACATCGGATAGAACTCCATGGAGATCATGGAGAACTTTGTATTGAAGATCAAAGAGAGAGAGAGAGAGAAAGCCATCTAGCTACTAGCTATGGACCCGTAGGTCTGTGGTGAACTACTCACACATAATCGGAAGAGCAGCAAGGTTCATGTAGAAGCTCTCCGTGATCGATTCCCCCTCCGACAGAGTACCAGAGAAGGCCTCCAGATGGGATCGCGGAAGAACAGAAGCTTGTGGCGGCGGAAAAATTGTTTCAGGTGGCTCTCTGGGGGTTTTGGAATATTTTAGAATTTATAGCGCTGGAATTAGGTCAGACAGAGCCACGAGGGGACCACAAGGTATCAGGGCGCGCCCTGTTGCCTTGTCGTCTCCTTGTAGGTCTTCTAGTCCTCCCCCGAAGCTTCTAGGGTCTCTTTTGTCTAGAAAAAAATCGCCAAAAAGTTTCGTAGCGTTTGGACTCCGTTTGGTATGGATTTTCTGTAAAACAAAAAAACAAGCAGAAAACAGCAACTGGCACTAGGCACTAAGTTAATAGGTTAGTCCCCAAAAATGATATAAAATTTCATAAAAAGTATCTAAGAATGATAATATAATAGCATGAAACAATCAAAAATTATAGATACATTAGAGACGTATCAGTGCTCATGGTGATGAAGTTAGTGACGATGATCCCAGGATGAATGGAGTGTTGGTGATATCGATGGCTTCGAATTCTCCCAAATGGAGGGGAAGGGTCCCAACAAATTAGCCCACAGGAAGAGAACAGTGATCCTCTCTATTTCCTACTTGAAAATGGTGGCGGGGAAATCCCTTAAAATTCAGAGGCAAGTGATACGTCTCAAACGTATCTATAATTTTTTTTATTATTTCATGCTACTATATTATCATTGATATATACTTTTATTATCATTTCACAGCTTTTTTTATTTTATTGGACTACATATTAATTTAGTGCCCAGTGCCAGTTCCTGTTTTCTGCTTGTTTTTGGTTTCACAGAAAAACCATATCTACGAAGGTCCAAACACAATACTAATTTTTGACATTTTTTTCTGGACCAAGAAGGACCCTATAAGCTTCGGGAGATGTCGAGAGGATGCTCAAGGGTGCCACAAGCCTAGGTGGTGCGGCTAGGGGGTTGGCTACGCTACCCAGGCTTGGGGGCCCCATGAGCCTTGTTTTGACCTAATTCCACCGCCATATATTCCTATAAATACTGAAACCTTCAGTCGTTATTGAAAGAGAATTTATCGCCACCGCAAGCCTCTGTTCTGAAAATATCCCATCTGGTGCCCTATTCCGGAGTTCTGCCGGAGGGGGAAGCCATTGGAGGAGGCCTCTTCATTAACCTTGCTGCCTCCATGATGATGTGTGAGTAGTTCCTTTAAGACCTACATGTCCATAGTAGTTGCTAGATGGCTTTTCCCTCTCTATTTTGGATCTTCAATACCATGTTCTCCTCCGAGATCAATCTGATGTAATTCTTATGGTGTGTTTGTTCGGTCCGATGAATTGTGGATTTGTGATCAGATTGTTCATTGAATCCCATAAGATACATAGTGGGAGAAACTGAGGCTTCTCAGAGCTCAGCCGTCCTGGGCCGTCGGATTCGTTTTTTGATGCATTTTGGGCTGTCCGATCTCCCCCTGGGAAGTCGCCGGCCGTCGGATCAAAAACACACACTGTAGATCGAAACAGTGTCAACTCGGGCATGCCACTGCCTGTAATTCTTGGAGCCCCACGAGGGTATAGATGGGATTTCGAGTGCTTGGGTCCATACGTGTCGACCGCTGATTGGATTATGGGAGAGAGAGCAGCCTGCCTCTTCGCGTTCCTCATTCGCGCTGGCCCCATCCACTTCGCATCGGCTCTCGCCTTCCTCTCCTCGCTTCCCCCTGCTACTTGTGAGCTGCGTTGGGATTCCCTCGAAGAGTAGAGGATGATGCAGTACAGTAGAGATAAGTATTTTCCTCAGTTGAGAACCAAGGTTATCAATCCAGTAGGAGAACCACACAGAACCTCATTAGCAGAACCAACACACACAAAAGCAAATACTTGCACCCAACACGAACAAGAGGGTTGTCAATCCCCTTGGCGGTTACTTGCAAGGATTAATTCGGATAGTGATAGATAGATAAATAAATTGCAAAACAAAATAAAGGAAATAAAATTGTAGCAAGGTATTTTTGGATTTCATATATAATAGATAAATGACCCGGAGGCCATAGTTTTCACTAGAGGCTTCTCTCTCGAACACATAGCATGCGGTGGGTAAACAAATTACTGTTGGGAAATTGATAGAAAAGCGCATAGTTATGACGGATTCATGGAAATGATCATGTATATAGGCATCACATCTGAGACAAGTGGACCGACTCCTGCCTGCATCTACTACTATTACTCCACCCATCGACCGCTATCTAGCATGCATCTAGGGTATTAAGTTAATGAAAACAGAGTAACGCTTTAAGCAAGATGACATGATGTAGACAAAGTAAACTCAAGCAATATGAATAAACCCCATCGTTTTATCCTTAATGGAAACAATACAAATACGTGTCTTGTCCCCTACTTTGTCACTGGGATAGAGCACCGCCAGATTGAACCCATTACAAAGCACCTCTCCCATTGCAAGATAAATCAATCTAGTTGGCCAAACCAAATGGATAGATCCGAGAGAAATACAAAGCTATAACAATCATGCATAAATAAGTTCAGAAAAGACTCAGATATTTCTCATGAATAATCTGATAATAAACCCACAATTCATCGGATCCCAACAATCACACCGCAAAAGAAGATCGAGGAGAACATGGTATTGAAGATCAAAGAGAGAGAAGAAGCCATCTAGCTACTAGCTATGGACCCGTAGGTCTGTGGTAAACTACTCACACATCATCGGAAGGGCGGCAAGGTTGATGTAGAAGCCCTCCATGATCGATTCCCCCTCTGGCAGAGTACCGAAAAAGGCCTCTAGATGGGATCACAGAAGAACAGAAGCTTGCGGCGGCGAAAAAGTTATTCGAGGTGGCTCTCTGGTATATGGGGAATATTTGAGAATTAATAGGCTTGGGATTAGGTCAAGAGGCGCCACGAGGGGCCCACGAGCCTGGGGGCGCGCCTCCTGAGCTTGTCGCTCCCTCGTGGCTCGTCTGCTCTTCTCCCAAACCTTCTAGGGTCTCTCTTGGTCCAGAAAAAATTAATCCAAAGTTTTTTTTTCTCTGTTTGGACTCCGTTTGATATTGATTTTCTGAAAAGCAAAAAACAACAATTGGCACTGGGCACTAGGTTAATAGGTTAGTCCCAAAAAATGATATATAATTGCATATAATTACATATAAAACATCCAAGATTGATACTATAATAGCATGGAACAATAAAAATTATAGATATGTTAGAGACGTATCAAGCATCCCCAAGCTTAATTCTTCTCGTCCTCGAGTAGGTAAATGATAAAAACAGAATTTTTGATGTGGAATGCTACCGATCATGTTCATCATGTAATTCTCTTTTACGTTATGAATATTAAGATCCGAATGATTCAAAGCAATAGTCTATAATTTGACATAAAGACATCAATACTCAGGCATACTAACAAACAATCATGTCTTTCAAAAGAAAAATGCTAAAGAAAGTTATCCTTACAAAATCATATAATCCTGTCATGCTCCATCTTCTTAACATAAAGTATTTATCATGCACAACCCCGGAGACAATCAAGCAATTGGTTCATACTTTTTAATGCGCTTCATCTTTTTCAACCCCCACGCAATACATGAGCGCAAGCCATGGACATAGCACTATGGGTGGAATAGAATAAGATGATAGAGATTAATAAGGGGAAGTCAAAAAAGGAAGATAGTCTCACATCGATGCAGCTAATCAACGGGCTATGGAGATGCCCATCAATTGATGTCAATGAGAGGAGTAGGGATTGCCATGCAACGGATGCACTAGGAGCTATAAGTGTATGAAAGCTCAAAATAAAAACTAAGTGGGTGTGCATCCAGCTTGCTTGCTCATGAAGACCTCGAGCATTTGAGGAAGCCCATCATTGGAATATACAAGCCAAGTTCTATAATGAAAAATTCCCACTAGTATATGAAAGTGACAACATAGGAGACTCTCTATATGAAAAAAACATGGTGCTACTTTGAAGCACAAGTGTGGAAAAGGATAGTAACATTGCCCCTTCTATCTTTTTCTCTCATTTTTTTTGGTGGGCTCTTTTTGGCCTCTTTTTTCTCTCTCTTTTTTTAATTTCCTCACTGGGACAATGCTCTAATAATGATGATCATCACACATCTATTTACTTACAACTCAAAATTACAACTCGATACTAGAAAAAATATGACTCTATATGAATGCCTCTGGCAGTGTACCAGGATGTGCAATGATGCTAGCGTAACATGTATGAAAATGATAAACGGTGGCTGAGCCACAAATACTATGTCAGCTATATGATCATGCAAAGCAATATGACAATGATGGTGTGTGTCATATAAACGGAACGGTGGAAGTTGCATGGCAATATATCTCGGAATGGCTATGGAAATGCCATAATAGGTAGGTATGGTGGCTGTTTTGAGGAAGATATAAAGAGGCTTATGTGTGATAGAGCGTATCATATCACGGGGTTTGGATGCACCGGCAAAGTTTGCACCGACTCTCGAGGTGAGAAAGGGCAATGCATGGTTTCGAAGAGACTAGCAAATTGCGGAAAGGTGAGAGTGCGTATAATCCATGGACTCACATTAGTCATAAAGAACTCACATACTTATTGTGAAAGTTTATTAGCCCTCGAAGCAAAGTACTACTACGCATGCCCCTAGGGGGGAGCTGGTAGGAGTTAACCATCGCGCGCCCCCGACCACCACGCAAAGGAAGACAATCAATAATAAATCATGCTCCAACTTCTTATCATAACGAAAGACCATACGTGCATGCTTCGGGAATCACAAACCTTAACTCCAATATTCTTACTAAACCACAATTATCCACTAGTACCTCCCACATATTACCATTTTAATATCGCAAAACTATTGCAAGGAATCAAACTTACCATATTCAGTGATCTACATGAAAGTTTTTATTATATCCTTCTTGAATACCTATCATATTAGGACCAAATTCATAACCCATGCATATTACCGTTACTATTTATTAGACTCACAGAAGATATAAGTGAAGCATGAGAATGCAACTATTTCTTTAAAATATAACCACCGCCATGCTCTAAAAGATATAAGGAAGCACTAGAGCAACTGCCTAGCTCAAAAGATATAATTGAAGCACATATAGTATCACTACAAAAAAAAACTTCCGTGATGATACGTCTTTGTCACAGTAGGTCACGTTTTCTGTCATGCATGTACATCCGTGACGATTTTATGACAGAATCAAGATAGTCATACATGTGCTGTCATAGAAGTGTTCCATGACAGTACTGAAATTATCATCATGGAAGTGTCCACTTCCATGACGATAAATGTCGTGTCATGGAAGTGTTTTCATCAAGGGTAACCGACACATGGCATCCACCATAACGAGTCGTCGTTAAGCTATCGGGCGCGGGCTTGGATCCGATAACCCATTATCAGCCCGGGCCAATGGCGGTTTTCCACGTGTAAAATTCTCATTTGCCAATGGAACCACGTGTCAGCTCGGCGTTGGGACATATGTCATCCATTCATTGGACAAGAGAAACCTATGATACGTCGACATGTGGCATGGCCCAATAGTGGCCCATTTATGTTAAAAAGGCCGGCCCGTTTGACTTGGTCAAAAGTTAGCGGGCTGGCCCATGGAAAGCCTGTTAACGGCCTGTTCGCATATAGCCCATTTATGGCCCGGGTACTCATGACCCGTTAAGGCCTTTCAAAATTCGGCCTAGTAGCGCCCTGTGGTCCGTGCCTTATGATTCCAGCCCATTGTCACTTTCGGCCCATCTATGGCCCATGACGTCTTTTGGCCCATATGAGGCCTTTTGTATCTCTAGGTCCATTGCGGCCCGTGGTGATTCTGGCCCATCATGAAAAGTAAACTGCTTTGAGCCCATTAACGGCCCATGATTCAGTTAGGACATTTCTAGCCCGTGTTTTCTTTCGGCCTTCTAAGGGCCCATAAAATCTTGGGCTCATTTCCGGCCCTCGATTACTTACGGTCCGTTACTGGCCTATTATGCTAATGGGCCAAATTCAGCCTGTGGTTACAATCGGCCCATTTGTGGTCTGTTAAGCCATTGGGCCATTTTCAGCCCGTCATGTATTCCGGACCATTAACAACCCATTATGCCTGTCGATAGAATTAAGCCCGCGATGACTTTCGGCCTGTTAACGGCCCGTTATGCTACGGGCCCTTAAACGGACCATTCCCACTTTGGCCAGTTTACGGCCCATATTGCGGTCCGCTTCTGGCCCACGGATCCTACGGCCCGTAAATGGCCCATGGTTATTGCGGCCACTAACAAACTGAGGAAAAAGATGACTACAAGGAA
The DNA here is from genome assembly GCA_039707655.1 of Elymus sibiricus. NCBI lineage: Eukaryota > Viridiplantae > Streptophyta > Magnoliopsida > Poales > Poaceae > Elymus > Elymus sibiricus. The sequence continues at coordinate 329,838,732 of CM077666.1, read as the reverse complement.
ATAAATAAGCAATCAACTAATGCTAGGCTATTACGGCGATTGCACGGATTACATCCACTGGGCATCAAAGTTCACCACCCGTGCAAATATAGGGAACACCCTACACTATACAAAAATGGATTGTTGTTTTCTTCAGCCGGTCGCTGCCCGCTAAGAACAAATGTTGTATCGCAACAAAACAAATTACAGGCATATAACAAAAGGAGGGTTGGCATAAAAGTAAATGCATTATCAGAAGTTCAGAAGGTCGGATGATTTGACCTTACTGGTACGTTTTCATGCTGTAGTGTATGATGGAGCACCATAAACTTCGCTGTCATTTCTCCTAGGCTCCTGAACAACATAGAAAATGTCTGATAGTCTGGTTTCAAAACCATGCATATCTTGACGACATCGAACAATGGTTGTTCTTGTTTCACAAAGGGTCTTTGTTAGGGATTGGACTTGTGTCTGGAGGACAAATATATCATTCTGTCGAGCTTGTAGATCTTGTTCATGAGGCAGTTTGGACGAGGTTGCCTTAACAAGCAACCCACTATTACGAAGGAAGGTGCTTTTGGCACTGTTAGTGGAGAGATACTGACCCACTGCAGCAAGAGGTGACATTGTGGTTATGGTTGCCTCATCACCTTCAGGAGGTTGTGGCGGTTCCACCAGTTGTTCCATAGCTTGCTGAAAAGTTGAGTTTGTACATTAGCAGTACTAGAACAGAAATTATTAATGAGGCAGCAAACCCAAACCGAATAGCTTTGGTTTGTATACAGAACTTATTTTGGTGAACCCGTGTAAAATATTAGTTGTATTTTACTGCAAAGTACATAATAAAACCAGCCAAACATATGACCATATACCATGGCTAATGTATTGTCTATTTCTTCACATTGTATTGACAGCTAAGATAAAGAGACAAAGTTTATAATACGATGAGCATAGTATGACATCATTCATATCACAAAACAACTGAGATCAGACAAACAGGCAATTGTAACGTTGTGTGCAGCACGGAACTAGATTACAGATCAAGAGCAAAGGAACATTGTTCCTCTCTTTTAAACCTTGTAAGGTGCAATGATACGTTCAGACAACTGTGTATAAAATTGAAAAGAGTAATAGACATTGGCTACAAACCATGCAGTTCAATGCACAAGTCAGAGTAACTAGTAGTTCAAAGGGCCTGAGGATTAAGGACTTACTACAGCGGCTTTGACTGGTGTAGTCATGCCCTTTGTCTTGCTGGTGTGACAGTCCTTGAAGATTTCCACTGCATTTGGTTCAGGTTCTTTTTGGTCCTTGCGGGATTTCCTCTGCATTTGGAACAAGTCAATATAGATCTGATAATATGGCACAGCCAAAAGAGTGAAACAACAGCTAGTTAACAGAGCCTCGCAGTGTGCAATATAGCTACGAGACCCCGTCGTCTGTTGGAATTTCACTTTCGTATGGTTGGCCTTGTTCTTTGAACATTTCACCTAGAAGAAGATAGATTTGTAAGGGACATGCGTAAATAGGAGTTCAACATGTGATCTGATCACATCTATATAACATACTTGATACTTCGGATCAGACCAGTGTTTAACAAGGGTTGTCTAGTCTTCATCCGTTATATTTTCCACTGGAGATGTTTGGGCAAGTTCATTGTTAGCCTTGCCTTCAAAGTGAGTTTTCCTCAGATTATACCGATACTGTCGCAGAGCAGACTTGAAAACATGAGTGCATGCTTGTCTGGTTGCATCATCTTGCCGATCCAACTTGAACCTCATTTGTTCAAAATTATAGGAGTCTCATTACCAGCAACCTAGAAAGTATGGGACAGAGCAAGACGATATTACTAAGTTCCATAAATAACCATACTTACAGATAAATGGTCGAGGAAGGTGTTAAACTAGATTTTGTCTTTGTCATTTCTGTACTGAATCCATGTTGGGAGGATACGTGCATGACACCTAACGGCTGCCTCTGATACTAACTTGGCTGACTCTGTAGCATCACGTGGCCTTTTTAAACCTACCTCAAAATGGATCTCCATTCTTCCTCCTTAAGATTTAGTTAACCTGTCGAGCATTATCCCTGATGTCTGTTTCCTCTTGCGCCTAGGTGCTAGTTCAACAACGAACATGGGAAGTGTTAGTGTACATCAAACTGTGAGACTACATATAAAGAAGCATGCAACTGTAACTTGACTCGATCAACTACCTTCTTAGTGTTGAAGCTCACCAGGTTCATCTGATCTTGCCAAGTCCTCTTGTGCCAAGAGTGCTTCGGAAGTAGTGTCAGGTGGCAAGGGAGCTTGGGAATTTGCCGCTAGCAGAGTTGACGAACGAGTAAGTCATGCACATGTGGGTACTGTGGAAGAAGGTGCTGCAACCACTAGGGCTGTCGTTGCTTGTTTGGTTCGTTTGTCTTTGGTACGCTTTGCAGGTGGTGTAGCAAGGGATACTGTGTTTGTACATTTATCCGGCGGACTTCAACCTTCTCTTGCACTATCAGTACCAGCAGAATCTGCAGAGCTGTTCCGCTTCTGTTTCCGTGCCTCCCGAGTAGTAACACCATCCCCTACCAATCTGTGTACCTTCCTCTCTTTTTTCCATGTCAAGTCAAACCCACAAGAAAAAGGAATAAAAATTTAGTTCTTCGGAACTAATTGATGTGTGATACAGATGAACTAAACTTTGATGTTAGACAACCGCATGATAGGAGGATGTAATATGTACGAAAAATAGGACGACATGAGATAATCAGACCTATGATGTGTAAACTAAGCAGAAGGCATTTCAATAAATTAGAAGCAATGCAATGGAAGCTAGACAACATATGAAAGATGCTACAAATATCACTCTGCCAAGTTAATAGTGTCTCGTCATAAGTGGCATTTAAACAAATGTCAAGCAGTACAAGCAATAAATCATATGCAAGATCCAAAATATCACCCTACCAAGTTAAAGGTGTCTCCTCATAAGTGATTGATGCAGGATAGACACGAATAATACTTCGATGTTAGAACATGTAATAGACAGATGTAGTATATGCAAAAAAAAGGAAGACATGCCATGTTAACATGTATATTGTGTAAGCTAAGCAGATGCAATTTAATCAAATTAGAAGCAATACAAGCTAGACACCGTATGCAACATGCAAGCAAATATCACACTGCCAAGCTAGAGTAGAACATGGGATGCTGGAGTAGGGTTGTTGGGCACATCATATTTACTTGGAACTTCTACTATACTAGCAATAGTAACAGAATCTCTAGAGCGCTGATACGTCTCCAACGTATCTATAATTTTTTATTGTTCCATGCTGTTATATTATCAATCTTGGATGTTTTTATATGCATTTACAGCAATTATATATCATTTTTTGGGACTAACCTATTAACTTAGTGCCCAGTGCCAGTTGTTGTTTTCTGCCTGTTTTTTGTTTTACAGAATATCAATACCAAACGAAGTCCAAATGCCACGAAACTTTTTGGAGATTTTTTTCTGGACAATACCAACACTAGAAGCTTTGGGAGAAGACCAGATGCCAGAGGAGGTGGCCACGAGCCACCAGGGCGCGCCTGGGAGGGGCAGGCGCGCCCTGGTGCCTCGTGGCCCCACCTCAGCTCCGTTTGACCTAATTCCACCACTATAAATTCCCAAAAATTAGGAAACCAACAGGGGAGTCCACGAAATACTTTTTCCGCCACCACAAGTTTCTGTTCTCGAGAGATCCCATCTGGAGGCCTTCTCCGGCACTCCGCCGGAGGGGGAATCGATCACGGAGGGGCTCTACAACAACCTTGCTGCCCTTCCGATGATGCGTGAGTACTTTACCACAGACCTTCGGGTCCATAGTTAGTAGCTAGATGGCTTCTTCTCTCTTTTTTATCTTCAATACAATGTTCTCCTCGATGTTCTTGGAGTTCTATCCGATGTAATCACTTTTTGCGGTGTGTTTGTTGGGATCCGATGAATTGTGAGTTTATGATCAGATTATCCATGAATATTATTTGAGTCTTTTCTGATCTCTTTTATGCATGATTATTATAGCTTCGTATTTCTTCTCCGATCTATTGATTTGGTTTGGCCAACTAGATTGATTTATCTTGCCATGGGAAGAGGTACTTTGTAATGGGTTCGATCTTGCGGTGCTCAATCCCAGCGACAGAAAGGGACAGGACACGTATGTATCATTGCTATTAAGGGTAAAAATATGGGGTTTATTCATGCGGGAGTTTACTTTGTCTACATCATGTCATCGTTCTTAAGGCATTACTCCGTTCTTTATGGACTTAATACACTAGATGCATGCTGGATAGCGGTCGATGTGTGGAGTAATAGTAGTAGATGCACGCAGGAATTGGTCTACTTGTCTCGAACGTGATGCCTATATACATGATCATTGCCTTGGATATCGTCATGATTATTTGCTTTTCTATCAATTGCCCAATAGTAATTTGTCTACCCACCATATGCTATTTTCTTGAGAGAAGCCTCTAGTGAAAACTATGGCCCCCGGGTCTATCTAAATCATATACTAAAACCGTAAAAATACTTGCTGCGCTTTTTCTTTATTTATTTTAATTTTTGTATTTTTGTTTCAATCTATCTATCTATCACATACAATTTAATCTTGCAACTTACCGTCGAGGGATTGACAACCCCTTGTTTGCGTTGGGTGCAAGGATTTGTTGTTTTGTGTGCAGGTGCTGGTAACGAGGTGTTGCGTGATTCTCGTACTGGATTGATAACCTTGGTTTCATAACTAAGGGAAATATTTATCTCTACTGTACTGCATCTCCCTTCCTCTTCAGGGAATAACCAACGCAGCTCACAAGTAGCAGGAAGAATTTCTGGCGCCGTTGCCGGGGAGACATCATCAACATCTATCAAGTACATATGCCTAAACTTTCATCTCCTTGCATTTATTTTATTTGCCTTTGCTTCTCGTTTTCATCTCCCCCACTTCTAAAATAATTTTACAAAAACACAAAAATATTTTTGTTTGCTAGTTTGCTTGTGTTGCCATGTGCCTTCTATTTGCTTGCATCTTCGCTTGCTAAAAAATTATTGATATGGATCCTCATCCACTTGCTAATCTTTTCAAAAGATCCAATTATGATGAGCCAATTGCTAGTGAGTTGAGTGCACTTGATTTTCTCTATGAAGTTCTGCTTCAAAATCATGAATCTGAAAATTGTGATGAAGTGTTAAAAGAAGAAATTTATAAAGTGATTCATGATAGCTCTTTGATTGAAAAGCATGATTGCAATGATGTTATTATAAATTCTATTAATGTCAATCGTCCTAATTATGTGCAAAGCTACGAGCTTGGGGATGAAATTTTTGTTATGTCCACTACTTATTGCAATGATCATGATTGGGGTGATAATGCTTCTTATGAGTTTGAAAATATCTTTAAGCCTCATGATGAATATGTTATTGATAATAATATTTGCAATACTATTAAAAGTGGGTTTGTAAGAGTGTCAACTTTTGGTAATAATGGTCCCACTACTTTGGAGAATTATCATTCTTATGAAATTTTTGACAAAAATGGGTTTGGAGAGGTCATGACTTTAGTTGATGTTAATCCCACTATCTTGGAAGATTATAATTTTTTTATGCATGTGGATCATAGAGAGATTATTGTTTATGATAGCTATATTGTTGAGTTTGATTATGATCCTATATGTAATTATTATGAGAGAGGAAAATATGGTTATAGAAATCTTCATGTTACTAAATTGCCTCTCGTGATGTTGAAATTATTCATGCTTCATTCTTCCTATTTGCATATGCTAGAGATTGCCTGTCTTGATAATTTGTTCTCCTATAAAATGCCTATGCATAGGAAGTATGTTAGACTTAAGTATGTTTTTCATATGCTTCATGATGCTCTCCTTGTGTTTCTATTATTATCTTTCATGAGAGCATCATTGAAATCTCAAGCCTATCTTAATGGCTATAAAGAAAGAGCTTGTTGGGAGACAACCCAATGGATAAAATAAGTTCTTGTGTGTTTTCATATTTATGCTACTGTTAAGATTTAGTTTTAGTGTTTTTAATTAGTGTTTGTGCCAAGTAAAGCCTTTAGGATGATTTGGAAGATAGTATAATTGATGCTGTTTGGAAAACAGAAAGTTTTGCGTCCAGTGCTGGAATTTTGGTTCTGTACTGGAGCATCAGACAAATCTGAAATTTTTACACAGTATTGGTGTATGAATTGCCACGTTGTCCTAATTTTTCAGAATTTTTGGAGTTACAGAAGTATGGCTTTTAAATAGATTGCTACAGACTGTTATGTTTTTGACAGATTCTGTTTTTTGATGTGTTGCTTGCTTGTTTTGATGAAACTATGGATTGTATCGGGGGGTATAAACCATGGAGAAGTTAGAATACAGTAGGTATAATGCAAAAATAAAATATGAATGGGTTTGCAACAGTACTTAAAGTAGTGATTTATTTTGTTATACTAACGGATCTCACGAAGGTTTTGTTGAGTTTTGTGTGATTGAAGTTTTCAAGTTTTGGGTGAGATCACGATGGATGAAGGAATAAGGAGTGGCAAGAGCCTAAGCTTGGGGATGCCATGGCACCCCAAGGTAATATTCAAGGAAGACTCAAGCGTCTAAGCTTGGGGATGCCCCGGAAGGCATCCCCTCTTTCTTCTACCAACCATCGGTAATTTTACTTGGAGCTATATTTTTATTGGTCACATGAAATGTGTTTTGCTTGGAGCGTCGTGTATTATATGAGTATTTGCTTTGTTTGCTTTTTAGTTTGTCACAATCATCTTTTCTGAACACACCTATTTTGAGAGAGCCACACGTTATCATAATTTGTTAGAATACTCTATGTGCTTCACTTAAATTTTTTGAGCTAGGCAGTTGCTCTAGTGCTTCACTTAAATCTTTTTGACCACGGTGGTGGCTATATTTTGAAGAAATAAACTCTCATGCTTCACTTATATTATTTTGAGAGTTGATAAGATTGAAATTTTGAAGAAATATGTGCACTCTCATGCTTCACTTATATCTTTTTGAGAATTGATAAAAGTAACGGTAATTTGCACAAGATATGAATTTGGTCCCAAAGTGATGAATATTCAAGAGGGATAAAATAAAAACTTTCATATAGATCATTGGATATGATAAGTGTGATTCCTTGCAATAGTTTTGCGATGTGGAAATGATAATATGTGAGTCATGTTAGTGAGTAATTGTGATTTAGTAAGAATATTAGTGTTAAGGTTTGTGATTCCCTATGCATGCACGTTAAGTCAATAGTTATGCAATGAAATTATATCCTACTTATGGTGCATTATTCGGTGTTAGTTATGTTCAATGCATGTTTATGACCGTTTTCATTTTTTGGTTGGTTGCTTCTCAATCTTTTGCTAGCCTTCATTTGTACTAAGCGGAAATACTGCTTGTGCATCCAAACTCCTTAAACCCAAGTTGTGCCAAATGAGTCCACTATATCTACCTATATGCGGTATTTCCATGCCGTTCCAAGTAAATTTGCGTGTGCCAACTCTAATTTTCAAAATAATTTTCCGTTTTGTGTGCCCGTACCGCTCATGAAGCGGCAGGGGGTGGCCAATATTTTCCATGCTAGGTGTGTTATTCTCACGATGAGTGTTTATTCACTTGTCATTGCACGAGAGAGTGGCTGGTAATAGGGATGCCCAGTCCCACAATGAAATCAAAATTAATAACAACAAAATTCCTTGGAAAGTGTTGGTATGGAGGGCACCCGTGGATACGGCTAGCCATGGATTGTGAAAGAATGGTAGAAAGGAAATAAACTTTACTTTCTGTTTGGGAACCGCCTATGATGTGTCTAGCATGGAAGATATTGGGAATTCTCGGTCGTTTTCGTTGACAGGAAAAGCATACCTCTCAAAATATTTTATCTCTCTCTAATTTAAGCTTTGAGCTCTGGCACATTAGCAAATCTTTGCTTCCCTCTGCGAAGGGCCTATCTATTTACTTTTATGCAATTTTATTTTTATTTTTATTTTGAGACTCCATGTTCTCTTATAAAAGCACCAACTAGAGAGCACTATTGTCAAACTTGTGCATTGTGTGTAGCTAATATTTGAGTGTGTTTCATGAATGGATCAATGATTGAGCATAATGGGCTAGGGATAACTTTCTTTAGCGTTGATATTTTGAAAGACATGATTGCTTGTTAGCATGCTTGAGTATTTATATCTTCATGTCAAACTATAGACTATTGCTTTGAATCATTCAAGTCTAAATGTCCATGCTATGAAAGAAGAGAATATATGATGAATATGATAGGCAGCATTCCACATCAAAAATTCTGTTTTTATCATTTACTTACTCGAGGACGAGCAGGAATTAAGCTTGGGGATGCTGATACGTCTCCAACGTATCTATAATTTTTTATTGTTCCATGTTGTTATATTATCAATCATGGATGTTTTTATATGCATTTACAGCAATTATATATCATTTTTTGGGACTAACCTATTAACTTAGTGCCTAGTGCCAGTTGCTGTTTTCTGCCTGTTTTTTGTTTTACAGAATATCAATACCAAACGAAGTCCAAATGCCACGAAACTTTTTGGAGATTTTTTTCTGGACAATACCAACACTAGAAGCTTCGGGAGAAGACCAAACGCCAGAGGAGGTGGCCACGAGCCACCAGGGCGCGCCTGGGGGGCAGGCGTGCCCTGGTGCCTCGTGGGCCCACCTCAGCTCCGTTTGACCTAATTCCACCGCTATAAATTCCCCAAAATAAGGAAACCAACAGGGAAGTCCACGAAATACTTTTTCCGTCACCACAAGTTTCTATTCTCGAGAGATCCCATCTGGAGGCCTTCTCCGGCACTCCGCCGGAGGGGGAATCGATCACGGAGGGGCTCTACATCAACCTTGATGCCCTTCCGATGATGTGTGAGTAGTTTACCACAGACCTTCGGGTCCATAGTTAGTAGCTAGATGGCTTCTTCTCTCTTTTTTATCTTCAATACAATGTTCTCCTCGATGTTCTTGGAGTTCTATCTGATGTAATCACTTTTTGCGGTGTGTTTGTTGGGATCCAATGAATTGTGAGTTTATGATCAGATTATCCATGAATATTATTTGAGTCTTTTCTGATCTCTTTTATGCATGATTATTATAGCTTCGTATTTCTTCTCCGATCTATTGATTTGGTTTGGCCAACTAGATTGATTTATCTTGCCATGGGAAGAGGTGCTTTGTAATGGGTTCGATCTTGCGGTGCTCAATCCCAGTGATAGAAAGGGACATGACACGTATGTATCATTGCTATTAAGGGTAAAAATATGGGGTTTATTCATGCGGGAGTTTACTTTGTCTACATCATGTCATCGTTCTTAAGGCGTTACTCCGTTCTTTATGGACTTAATACACTAGATGCATGCTGGATAGCAGTCGATGTGTGGAGTAATAGTAGTAGATGCACGCAGGAGTCGGTCTACTTGTGTCGGACGTGATGCCTATATACATGATCATTGCCTTGGATATCGTCATGATTATTTGCTTTTCTATCAATTGCCCAACAGTAATTTGTCTACCCACCGTATGCTATTTTCTTGAGAGAGGCCTCTAGTGAAAACTATGGCCCCCGGGTCTATCTAAATCATATATTAAAACCCTAAAAATACTTGCTGCACTTTTTCTTTATTTATTTTATTTTTGTATTTTTGTTTCAATCTATCTATCTATCACATACAATTTAATCTTGCAACTTACCGCTAAGGGATTGACAACCCCTTGTTTGCGTTGGGTGCAAGGATTTGTTGTTTTGTGTGCAGGTGCTGATAACGAGGTGTTGCGTGATTCTCCTACTGGATTGATAACCTTGGTTTCATAACTGAGGGAAATACTTATCTCTACTGTACTACATCTCCCTTCCTCTTCAGGGAATTACCAACGCAGCTCACAAGTAGCAAGCGCCTCCTTACCGGTGGCGCCAGATGACAGCCATCAGCCCCTGCCTTACTTTTTTCCTTCCTCTCTCTTATTTTTTTTGCCTGGTCAATCAAACCCACAAGAAAAATGAATAAAATTCACTTTTCAGAACTCATTGATGCATGATGCTGACGAACACTACTTTCATGTAAGGCGAGCACATGATAGGAGGATTGAATATGTAAGAAAAAGGGACAGCATTGCTTATTCACACCTATGATGTGTAAACTAAGCAGCAGGTATTTCAACAAATTAGAAGCAATGAAAGCTAGACACCGTATGAAAGATGCAACGAATGTCACTCTACCAAGTTAAAACTATCTCGTCATATGTGCTATTTCAACAAATTAGAAGCAGTACAAGCTAGAAAACAATGCAAGATGCAACCTATATCACACTCCCAAGTTAAATGTGTCTTATGATAAGTGATTGTTGGAGGTTACACAACAGTAGTACTTTGATGTAAGAACATGGCGTGATAGACAGATATTGTATGTTCTAGAAGCAATGCAACCTACCCAACCAAGTTAGAGCGAGCACCTGTGATGGTTGGGTAGGGGAGATGTGCTCATCATCAACACATCTACGTTGACTGTCTATGCATGTGTTGTCTGGCAAATCTTGTTTGGAGGATGGCGGAGTAGAATCTGTAGAGACCCTCCATTTTAGTTGGCCGGAAGGAGCACCATCATCCACTGCCTTGCTAATTTCCTTCCGCTTTATTGATTTTGCATTGTCAAGTCAAACGACAAGAAAAAGGAATAAAAATCACTCTTCAGAACTCATTCATGCATGATACTGACGAACACTACTTTGATGTAAGACAAACACATGATACGAGGATAGAATATGTACGAAAAATAGGATGGCATGGCATATTCACACCTATTTGTGTAAACTAAGCAGAAGCCATTTCAACAAATTAGAAGCAATGCAAGGTAGACACCACATGAAAGATGCAACTAATATGACTCTGCCAAGTTAAAAGCGTCTCATCATAAAGGGCGTTTCAACAAATTAGACGCAGTACATGCTATAAATCATATGCAAGATGCAACAAATATCACGCAGCATATACTAAAGGTGTCTTGTCATAAGTGATAGATGCGGGATACACAAGAACAGTAGTTTTATGTAAGGACATGGTTAATAGACAGATGTAGTATGTACCAAAAACAGGAAGGCATGTCACATTAACAGGTATAATGTGTAAACTAAGCAGAATAGCAGATGCAATTTAACCAAATTAGAAGAATTACAAGCTAGACACCATATGCAACATGCAACCACATATCACACTGCCAAGTTAGAGCAAGCACCTGCGATGGTGGTGTAGGGGAAATGCGGTCACCAACTACAGAGCTACGTTGACTATCTTCATCTAGCCTTGCTGTTTGTTGAGAATGATGTGGGGAGGATGACACTGCACTCGTAAAAGAGTAGCGCGTCTCACACTAACTCACGGGTGTGACTGTCTCATCATAAGTGATTGATGAGGGATACACAAGAACATTAGTTTGAAGTAAGAACATGGTTAATAGACAGATGTAGTATGTACCAAAAACAGGAAGGCATGTCATATTCACTGTATATGGCTAAGCAGATGCAATTTAACCAATTTAGAAGCAATACAAGGTAGACACCATATGCAACATGCAACCACATATGACACCGTGAAGTTAAAGCAAGCACCTGAGATGCTAGTGTATGGCGAATGGGGTCATCAATTACAGAGCTACATTGACAGTCTTCATCGAGTGACACTACACTCTTCTTTAGAGCGTCAAATCGCATCTTTCCAATCCTCGATGCAGACTGGAGCAACTGCTCTGTTTTCTTTTTAGAATATTGTGCTTGAGATTCCGAAATACCCATGCGCAATAAAACAATAGTGAGAGTATGGGTGTAGTTTGTGCACAAGTAGTGCAGTGTAAAAGTATCAGATAGCAGGTGGGTCAAAAATAAATGACGACAGACATATGATAGCTCTACAACATGCATGGCACATGAAATTAGATTCTAGGCTTTTGAAATATGAGCACAGGGATGGCTGGGAAGTGCAGGTAATCCTCCAGCAAACCACCACATGTGGTCCTATGAAAATAACAATCGACTGAAAACAAATAGGTCAGTCGATTTTTTCTGCACCGTCCGATGTACAAGGAACGGGCAGATGGCCTTCATCTACCTCCCGCCAGTCACTGTTGACGATCTTCCTCAAACCGCCAGCTACCACCGGCCCAGACCCCTGCCTCCGCTGCCCCGCCCTCCCCTCGACCTCACCCCACCGTCGTGCTTGGCAGCGCCCCCCGGCCATCCCTTTAAGCCCGGCAGACATCCAGATCGGGCGCCAGCAGCTCCTGTGCCACACACACCTCTAAGATAGACACCGAGGCGCTGCTTCCCTAGTGAACAGGCGGACTAGATGCTCTGCGCTCCTCCGCGGGTGGTGCTTCCTTTAATTGGGAATCAACTGACACTGAATTGAAATCTAGGCAGGCGACGGACCTCTAGGTAAAGGGAAATAGTAAATGGGGGGAAACCTTGTGCATCGCGAGTTACTTAGAACATCTAGTATTAGGAAGAATGTGCAGTAAGAAGTGGTCAACTAGTTTCCTTCGTGGTATGAATACCGTGCGAGCACACATGTAAGATTTGCAAGAATAAGGGAAGAGGAGTACCAGTATCGGCTCGCCATGCTGTGTCCTCCTTATGATTTTTCGATGATCTTCTTGTGGTTCGCTGGAAACCGATGTTGTGGAGGACGGTGGAGCCTTGGACGAACCCACGGGCAAGTTGTTGAGTGTGGTACGGTGGCCCTCTGTCGGCAGAGAAGAAGCAGATCCGAGGTGGCGAACGATGGCGTAGCAGGAACAGCTCCGGTGCGGTGGACGGTTGCGACGTTGGGGCGGCAGCGGTGAGGCGCAGGACGGAGGGGTTGAAGTGCCTCGGGTATGGTGCACGTCCGCATCGTGGAGGCAACTCTCCCTCGGCTTCAACTGCTAAGTCCTGGAGGGCGCTGCAGTTGAGGTTGCGGTGGACGACGACGTCGGGGTATCGGCTCTGTTGTGATGGAGGAGGGCGGCGGTGGATCCGTGCGATGGGGTGGCGGACAGAGGAGGCTGGGGTTTCACGGCTGGTGGAGAGGGAGTTTTGGCGCCCACGGAGTATGAATGGGGAATCGGACGGGGGAGGGGGGAAGCTAAGGGGGAACCATGTTTCCGGGACGCGCTTGTTTGAAATTTGGGGAAAGTTACAAACTTTGCCCCACCTAAAATTTCAGACATGCTGTGGATCGGGGGTAGGACGGTAAACTCACGTGCCCCAAATAATGGGCGGGAGCGATTTCGGCTAAGCGCATCGGCGTTTAGGCACCCACGGTATATGAATGTTTTTCGGAGGCAGTTGTGTGGCATCTCGATGAAGTTACAAACCTACCCCGGTTTAGACTTCTGGACGTCGGGCGGTAGGCTTCACGTGTTAGAGTTAGGACGGTAATTTCCTTCTATCAAACATTGGTCTCGCGCGGTTCCGGGCGAGGAGAGGCTCTTTTGGCGCTTCATTCAAAATTTTGAACCAGAAGCATTCACGTTTAGAGTACTCTTGAACTATTAGGATTGACCTTAATAGACCTCATTAAATTTGACCTTGTATGATTGAAAACCTCATTAAATTATGCGCTTATTTTGAATTTTTGACTCTTGAAAATCCTATAACTACTATTATTTCGGAATGGAGGTGGTAAATTTGATTGTATTTCGTACACGACTATATGTTATTATGTACAAAAGCAAAGCAAAGATTGATGCACCTTTAATTTAGGCATGATTTACAAATGCCATGATCTCGAATTCAAATAATTGAATGTCCTTCATGTTGAATTCGAATACTTGAAACCACCCTAAGTTGAATTCAAATGTATGCTAGTTCCTAACATAATAGAATGTTCACTATGTATCTTTTGTATGTATAATGTGCTTTACACACACAACATAAACTATAATCACGTTTATATTTGAATTGCTAAAGCCATGCATTGTCTAGATTTCAAAATACTGACTCTATGGATCAATTATGTCGAATAATACCATACACATGCTCAAATTCGATAGAATATGGATGTTTGATAGACCAATGATCGTTCCATATGTGAATTGCAAATATCACGATCCCATCCAAATATTTGGATACAATTTATATTTTAAATTATTGTGTACATCAGTCTTTTACGCGTAGATTCACTCTCCCTCAGCCCCTCCTCACACACACTCTCTCACACGCACACACTGTATATCCATCAGCCTTCTCTCTCACACATGCTCACACTCTCTCCTGAGGTGTCTCTCGCACACACGCTGTCTATATCACCCTCCCTCCCTCTCTCTCACAGCTATCTATGACTCTTTTCACTAATCTCTGTCACAAGAACTCTTTCTCTCACACGCATAGGCACACACGATCTCCATCGACACTTTTCTCTATACATATACCTGCCTACGTGTCTCCCGCACGCTTAGGCCTATATATCTCGCATGCATTGTCTCCACCTCTCTTACTAGTTGATGAATATGATTCCAGCAGAGCATTCAGTAGGATATCCCTTACAGCTAGGTTGGATGCATGGTAATAAGAGACAAGGATTTACCTTAGTTCGGGCCCTTGCGATCCAGGAAATACCCAACCCTCGGTCATGTATATTTGTGAGTAGGGTGTGTACAAAGTACACTTGAACTACTTGGCTATATTTTAGAGAACTTATGTCTTTATGCTTTGTACTGAACTTGATGCAATCGAGTTCAAATCAGTTGTCCTGAGCAAGCACCATGGCATGCTTTTGGTACATTTTTTGCCTTTTGCTTTGTAGTAAAGTTGTAGGTCGGTTATCTTGGGAACAATACCTTGCTTTTGGTATATCCTTAATCTGTATGCTCTATGCTAAACTCAATTATCCTGGGCAGTAGCTGCACTACTTTTGTTATATCTTTAGTGTTTGTGGTCTATACGAAACACATTTAGCTTGACCAATTACTCTAATATCCTTTGGATGTACTAAAATGCTTTTGTTGTATTGGAGTTTAGACATTGGGTCACTATGCTGAGCCAGGCACCGGTGCGCCAAGGCGCACTTCTGATCTAGTATATTTGAATCTCTTGAAATTTCTTTGATGTTTAATTGAGTAGCTATGTATGCTTTCCGAGTTATTTGTCTTCTTTGGCCAAGATAGATGGGTACTTCTTCAGAGGGAGTGGTGCATAGTAGTAGGTTCAATCTTGTGATGTTCTATATCCAAGTGACAGAAAGGGACAAGACACGTATTTGTATTGTTGCTGCTAAGGATAAAATGATGTGGTTTGATCTTATTTAAATTTCTTCCTGTCTACATTATGTCATCTATCTTATTGCGTTGCTCTATTTTTCATTAAACTTAATACCTTGAGATGCAGGCTGGATAGCGGTTTCGAGGTGGAGTAATAGTAGTAGATGTAGTTGGATAACGGTCTACTTATGACGGACGTAATGCCTATACAAGATTATGCCATGAATTATCATAATTATGAATGTTGCTTTTTTATCAGTTGCCAATAGTAATTTGTCTACCATGCCATTACCTGCTTTCGAGAGAGATGCCACTAGTGAACCTATGGCCCTCGGGTCCATTCTCCATTAATACTTGCGTTTACACATTTGCTCCTTCATTCACTTTCATTACTTTGTCGTTCCACTATATTATAATCCATCCACTATTTGCTTTTAATCTTGTAACTAGCAAGACGAGGGGATTGTCAACCCTCTTGCCAAGTTGGGTGCAAGCTTTTATTTTGTTTGTGTGCAGGTGTTGTTTATCTTGTTAGCTTGTAGACTCCTACTAGTTCGATTAAACCTTGGTTCTTAACTGAGAGAATTACTTTCTACTACTGTGCTACATCACCCTTCCTCCTCGGGAAATCCAACAACTCCTACGGGAGTAGCAGCAAGTTTTAGGGCAATATAGGACTAGGGGCGTCGACGGGAGGCGGAAAAGAGCCTTGTGGGCCTCACGCGCCCCTAGCTCATGGCCTAGAGCCCGGCCGCGTGGGCCCCATAGGCACCCCCTAGTCAGGGACTGCCCCTGGCTCTCTTCCCGTGAGATTTAAACACTTTTTTTATTTTTCTGGGCTTTGAAAAATATTTTCTTCACCGGTATTCTTTTTAGTACTTTCTGCTTCTTTTTGGTAATTTCTCTCCTCCGTTGCAACATGCAAATTAAGAGAGAAAAAGTGCATAAGAATGATGTGATAATGTAGAAAACATGCATAATAATGAGCTATTTATAATAATAAATAGTGATGCAATGGACATATCACACATGCGGTAACATAGGAAGCCGAAGACGCCGGGGCAAAAAGCCTAGGGACTCCAGCCCACTGCAAAATGCATTTTTTGCTCCAAATGGCTTAGGATGAGTTGTGGCCTTTTGGCTTTAGGACTTGGGAGAAGGGAATGGATATTAAGTGCTTGATGCTAATCGGCCCAGTGATGCCCTATTAATAGTGTGGGATCCCTAATACTCAAGAAAACAAAAGAAAGGCCAAGTAAATGAGCCTTCACAAAGAACTTCTTGAGCACTTGACATTTTGACTGTCGTCGATCGACATCATTAGATAACGATAAGACTAAAACCCAACTAAACACTTAGTGGACAATATTAGTCACACTAATTTGTCATCATCAATACCAAAAATAATAATTAAAGGGCACACTGCACTTTCAGTCTCCCCCATTTTGGTAACTGATGATGAAGAATTAGCGCTCGCAAAATATATAACAATTTAGATCAACAAGCATGGGTTCCATTACTTAGACGGGCTCCCCCTAAATGTTCACACAAAGAATCTTGTATTCAATAACTTGGAGAGGAAAGTGCCCCTAGATCATAGAGTGCGATGCAAACAAGAGACATGATCAAGTGGCATAGCAAAAGATGTCATGGAAAGCTTGGAGAGACTATATAAACTCAAGGATCACATATCAAGAATAAACAAAAGCATAGCACAAGATCCTATTGCAGTCTCCGTATCGCCTTTACTCTCTTGTGCCTTGTTACAATTATTGCACACTCTAGTTCTTGCTCACATGTATTGTTGCAACATTTCACCGTCACAACGCTTTTTCTTGGAATCAAAGATGACTTGCAGGAACAACACAACAAACCTCTATAAGAGGCAAACAACTCCTTAGCTCTTCATGGGACCGATACTATTACATCGAAAGAAACTACAACCAGCCGCACTTGCAGGACATCAATAGTCTGGGCCACAGAAGCTTGCCCCAACGGGAAAATTTTGAGTTGGTCCCCCATTCGAGCTCAATAGTTTTCTCTCTCCTACTTTATTTTTTCGAAGCTCAAATACCTCTATACCCCTCCATCAAAACGCATCAATCCTTTGACGGAATAGGGAGAGGATCCCCGATCTATACTATCACCAAAGGGCGTCAGGTTCCCCTTTGAGTTCATCATTGGCTTGTTACTCTTGGAGGTTGGAGACTTCTATGCGACAAGAGTAAGCAGTGGGGAATCAACTTGTGTTTTGACCAATCATCTGTGAAGGTTTGGAGGACACCTCAAAATCTACCACCAGTGGATGAGAATGGATGATTTAGGCCCCACCTGAGCGTGATACATGCATTTTGCATTACTAAGATAAATTGCCACCTTTACCTTTGTTTGGCGATACCGAGTTAATCCTTTAGAGCCTCCGAGCTATGCTAAAAACTATGTAACGGTCATATTTCTGATCCTGCCTATATATAGCCCCACCCATCCCACCAGTTCTATCGAAGAAACACACATTCATATCATATTTTCTGAGAGAACTTAACCTCCTTATGTTGATTAGAAATGACGTTCTTTACAAACATTCAAGCCAATTCTTTGAGTTCTAATACCCTCGTTTTTTTCCACCCTCACTTCTCCAATCCAAAGCCATATCTTGAGAGAGATTTGAGTGTGGAGGAGATATTTTGAAGCACAAGAGCAATGTATTCATGATGAAGTAACCTCAATCTTCTTACTTTTTGAAGGGTGTGCGCCCTCTAGATCGACGGGGTGTTGCCCAGAATTTTGTACAGGCTTGAAGATCACCTACTTCCCGAAGATCTAGTCGAGTGAGACTAGACCACTGTGGTCGTATGCCATGATGGCATAGGTAGATTGCTCCTTCGTGCACCCTTCGTGGCTGTAGTCCTCCTAGACTTGATTCTTAAAGGATCTCGCAATAAGGATCTCCATAATCCTAGAAGCTCTATGGTTCGAAGCCTCCATCAACGTGGAGTAGGATAGTCCAACTATTTGAATCACGAGAAAAATCTTCATCGAGCATCTCTGATAACGCACAAGTATAGGGGATCACAACAGTTTTCGAGGGTTGTATTTCACCCAAATTTATTGATTCGACACAAGAGGAGCCAAAGAATATTTGTGAGTATTAGAAGTTGAGTTGTCAATTCAACCACACCTGGAGAACAAATATCTGCAGCAAAGTTTTTAGTAGCACAGTAGTATGATAGTTTTGATAGCAGTAGTAACAGTAGCAATAGTAGCAGTAACTGTAACAGTAGCAGTTTTGTAGTGATTGTAACAGCAGCAGCAAAGAAAGTAACTTAGCAAAGATCAATATGAGAAAAGCGTAGGCACTGGATCAGTGATGGATAATTATGTTGGATGACATTCATCATGTAACAGTCACAACCTAGGGTGATACACAATAGCTCCAATTCATCAATGTAATGTAGGCATGTATTCCGTATATAGTCATACGTGCTTATAGTAAGAACTTGCATGACATCTTTTGTCCTACCCTCCCGTGGTAGCGGGGTCCATAAGGAAATCTAAGGGATATTAAGGCCTCCTTTTAATAGAGAACCAGAACAAAGCATTAGCACTTAATGAATACATGAACTCCTCAAACTACGATAATCACCGGAAAGAATCCCAATTATTGTCACCTTGGGGTATGCGGATTATAACACGTAATAGGTGCATATAACTTGCAAGATAAGATCAAGAACACAAATACATTCTTGAAAACATAAAAGGTTTAGATCTGAAATCATGGCACTCGGGCCCTAGTGACAAGCATTAAGCACAGCAAAGTCATAGCAACATCAATCTCAGAACATAGTGGATACTAGGGATCAAAGCCCTAACAAATTGACTCGATTATATGATAAATCTCATCCAACCCATCACCGTCCAGCAAGCCTATGAAGAAATTACTCACGCCCGGTGGTGAGCATCATGAAATTGGTGAGGGAGGATGGTTGATGATGACGACGGTGTCAAATCCCCCTCTCCGGAGCCCCGAACGGACTCCGGATCAGCCCTCCCGTTGAAGAACAGGAGGTGGCGGCGGCTCCGTATCGTAAAACGTGATGATTCTTTCTCTCTGATTTTTTCTGGACGAATAGGTACTTATAGCGTTGGAGTTAGGGTTGTCGGAGCTGCCAGGCGCGCCCTGGGGGGTGGGCGCGCCCCCTCGGCTTGTGGCGCTTGGGTGGCCCCCCTCTGGTAATTCTCTTCGCCAATATTTTTTATATATTCTGAAATAATTCTCCGAAAATTTTCAGGTCCATCCGAGAACTTATATTTCTGCACAAAAATAACACCATGGCAATTCTGCTGAAAACATCGTTAGTCCGGGTTAGTTCCATTCAAATCATGCAAATTAGAGTCCAAAACCAGAGCAAAAGTGTTTGGAAAAGTAGATACATTTGGGACGTATCAACTCTCCTGAGCTTAACTCATTGCTTGTCCTCAAGCAATTCAGTTGACAAACTGAAAGTGACAAAGAAAAACTTTTACAAACTCTTTTGTTCTTGTTGTCTGTATATATAGTTAACTAGCATCCAAGTTTTCAGCAAGATTATGGACTAACCATATGAATGAAAACACTTAGGTCTCACATTTACTCATGGCAATAACATAACCAACTAGCGAGCAATAATAAAATATCTCGGATGCCAACAATTTGTCAAAACAATCATGATATAATATGGTAAAATGGTATCTCGCTAGCCCTTTCTGAGACCGCAAAACATAAATGCAGAGCACCTCTGAGGTTCAAGCAGCGACTAAACATTGTAATTCAGGGTAGAAGATATCCATTCATGGTCACACCCAACATTAACTATACTCAATGCATAAAAATGACAATAGTGCTCTCCAACTGGTGCTTAAATGAGAAGGTGATGACTCAATAATAAAAGTAAAATAACATAAAAGTAAATAGATAGGCCCTTTACAGAGGGAAGCATGGATTTGCAGCGGTGCCAGAGCTCGAAGCTTAAATCAGAGATTAAAACAATTTTGAGAGGTATGCTTTTCCTTTCAACGTTACGACCGAGAATTTTTAGTATTTTCCATGCTAAACACATTATAGGCGGTTCCCAAGCGGAAAGGTAAAGTTTACTCCCCCTCCACCATACCAACACAAGCCATGGCTAGCCGAATTCACGGGTGCCCTCCATACCAACAACTTTCCAGGGGAGTTTGTTGCATTATATAATTCGATTTTGACCACAAGACTGGGCATCCCAGATACCAGCCTCTCTCGTGCAATGACAAGTGAATAAACACTCATCTGAGAATAACCCGCTTAGCATGGAAGATAATGAACACCCCCTGTCGCTCCATGAGCGGTACGGGCATACAAAACAGATGTTCGTCTGAATGTTTAGAGGTGGCACATGAAAATTTACTTGGAACGGCAGGTTAATACCGCATATAGGTAGATATAGTGGACTCATCTGGAATAACTTTGGTTTAAGGATTGTGGATACACAAGCAGTATTCCCGCTTAGTACAGGCGAAGGCTAGCAAATAGATTGAGAAGCGACTAACTAGAGAGCAAAAACGGTCATAGACATGCATTGCGAATAATTAACATTGAACACAAGCATGAGTAGGATATCAGCACCCTGAACATAAATATCATGGAGGCTATGTTGATTTTGATTCAACTACATGTGTGAACATGTGCCAAGTCAAGCCACTCGAATTACTCAGAGGAGGATACCATACTATCATACTACATCACAACCATTTTAATGCATGTTGACACTCAAGATAAATCAGTATCCACTCCTAGCTATTTAAGCATGGCATGAGCAACTATAATCTCTAATTTTCATCACAAACATGTTTACTCATAATAATGTTGAATCATGAATACTAAGCTAAACATATTTACAAAGACAAAAACAAGAAGAGTTCATACCAGCTTTTCTTCACCGCAATCACTTCATCAAATATCGTCATTATTGCCTTTCACTTGCACAACCGAATGATGTGATAATAATAATAATAGTGCAAGTGTGCCGTGGACTCAGCTGGAATCTGCAAACATTCATTCAAAGGAGAAGACAAAGTAATAGTGGCTCTTTGTTAGTTCAACAATAAAGCGTATGAGAGCCACTCAACATTTTCATCGTGGTCCTCTCCTTGCGACGACTCAACAAAAAAAGAAAAGAAATTCAGAGAAACACACTGAAATATTTTTGGAGTTTTTAGTTTTTCTGAAGAAAGCAAATTAACAAAGGAAAACGAAAAGCGAGAAAAACTATTTACACGGGAGAACTCCCAACAAGGAGGAAAAGAAGAAAAGAGAATATTTTTTTGAGTTTTCCTTTAATACTACAAACTAACTAAACAAGAAAGAAAAACCGAAAAGGAGTGAGAAATATTTTTGGATTTTTTAAGTTTTTCAAACACACAAGAAGGAAGCGAAAATAACCTAACATGGATATACAATGAAAAAGGATGAGCACCGACAACTGGAATGAATGTGTGGTACATGAATGTAATGTCGGTGAGAAATACGTACTCCCCCAAGCTTAAGCTTTTGGCCTAAGTTGGTCTATGGCCACTCCTGGCCTGGATAATACTCGTGATAGTAGTTCGGGTTGTACTGGAGTGCAGCTGCCACATCTTGGTGAGCTATCTCATTGCGCCTAGCGGTCTCTGCCGCCCTCTCGTACTCCTCAGCCTCTTCCTCAAGTATGAAATGTCTATGTTTTTCCTGGAAATTAAAGAAGGCAGGAGCAGGCAAAGCAATATGGAAGACACGACACCTGTTAAAGATTAGCCTGTATCTGAGCGGGGGGTCACCCCTCTCAAGGAATTGGTGGCGTTCCATAGCATCATAATGAAGAAAACTAGGTGGCAACAGGGTATCATTTTGTTTAATGGGCACACCAAGATAAGTGGCTAAGCGAGTAGCATAAATTCCACCAAAGAAGTCACCAACTAAGGCATTATTATGTAAAAACGACGTGCAACAATAGCCCCCATGTTAACTTATCTATCTCTCAGCACCGCGCTCTTAAGAATGCTCAAGTCAGGGGCGCAAAGATGACTAAGGTCATGTTTACCATTAATGCATCTACCTATGAACAGAGCAAAACAATGTATAGCAGGAAAATGAATGCTCCCCATAGTAGCTTGTGTTATGCCTCTAGTTTCACCCCTAGTAATGTTCATGAGAAATTCATTGGAGTCAGATTTACGAGGTTCAGTGCAAGTCCCCCAAGATGGAATTTTACAGACATCACTAAATTCTTCAACGGACATGCGAAAAGACTTTTCATATAAGCTGAAAATAACATCATGTGAAGTGCGATGAGATACATACTTGAATTTCCACACAAAAGAGTCAGTGAGATTATAGTACTACGGGCACTTATCTGTCAAGAACTCCGTGAGCTCGGCATTGCATACGTACATATCAAACTCTCCCTTGATGCCGGCTCGAATCATGAAGGCATTAGACAGCCACTCGCACGGCTGCACCAAGGCCTCCCGCGGAGGTTCAGAGTCCGGCTCGCGTATTGCGGGCCTTGGAGCACTCTTGCTCGAGGAACCACCATGGAACACCTTCCTAAACATTTTCTTCCTCTGAAATTTTCTGAAATTTTTAGTGACTCGAAATAAAAGTGAACGAAACTCAACAAAATTGATAGCAACTACTCCCACAAGTATCTAGAGGTTATATCATGCATCAAAACTACTTTGGACCATACCATTGTTCAAGAATTCGTCCGATTAATCAGTTAATGGCCCAGTTAATCACTACTCGTAGGGTGACCAAATCGAATAGCACATATTCATCATGTTAACTTGTCAGGACAATTAATTGGCCCATTAGACCGATTAATCGGTTGTTAGGTCGATTAATCGCTGCTGACCCATTAACTTGTGGCAAACAAAGCCCAAAATTTTCACTGTAACCCCTCCCATCCCCCTCTCGCTTCTCAATAGCTAGGGTTCGACCAAACAGTAGCATATTTTGGTATATTACATAGCTGAGAGCATGAGAGTATGGTATAATACATAAAAATAGATATATGTTGGCAATTCCTATTTAATCTACCGATTAATGGTCGACCGATTAATCCAGTTAATAGGCCGATTCACCGATTAATCACTACTCCCAAGCCGACTGAGCAGCTACGAGTTATCGATTTCCTAAACAATGGACCATACAAATTCAACATGCAAGCTCATAAATGCTACTTGTGAGCTGCGTTGGGATTTCCTCGAAGAGGAGAGGATGATGCAATACAGTAGAGATAAGTATTTATCTGAGTTAAGAACCAAGGTTATCAATCCAGTAGGAGAACCACACAGAACCTCATTAGCAGCACCTACTCACACAAAAGCAAACACTTGCACCCAACGCAAATAAGAGGGTTGTCAATCCTCTTAGCGGTTATTTGCAAGGATTAATTCTGATAGTGATAGATAGAAATATAAATTGCAAAAGAAAATAAAAGTAAATAAATTGCAGCAAGGTATTTTTGGATTTTAATATATGATAAAAGTAGACCCGGGGCCCATAGTTTTCACTAGAGGCTTCTCTCTCGAACACATAGCATATGGTGGGTAAACAAATTACTGTTGGGCAATTGATAGAAAAGCAAATAATTATGACGGATTCATGGCAATGATCATGTATATAGGCATCACGTCCGAGACAAGTAGACTGACTCCTGCCTGCATCTACTATTATTACTCCACCCATCGACCGCTATCCAGCATGCATCTAGGGTATTAAGTTAATAAAAACAGAGTAACGCCTTAAGCCAGATGACATGCTGTAGACAAACTAAACTCAAGCAATATGATTAAACCCCATCTTTTTATCCTTAATGGCAACAATACAAAAATGTGTCATGTCTCTTTCTGTCACTGGGATTGAGCACTGCAAGATTGAACCCATCACAAAGCACCTCTCACATTGCATGATAAATCAATCTAGTAGGCCAAACCAAATCGATAGATCGGAGATAAATACAAAGCTATAACAATCATGCATAAAAGAGTTCAGAGAAGACTCAAATATTTCTCATGAATAATCTGATCATAAACTCACAATTCATCGGATCCCAACAAACACACCGCAAAAGAAGATTACATCGGATAAAACTCCAAGAACATCGAGGAGAACATGGTATTGAAGATCAAAGAGAGAGAAGAAGCCATCTAGCTACTAGCTATGGACCCGTAGGTCTGTGGTAAACTACTCACACGTCATCGGAAGGGCAGCAAGGTTGATGTAGAAGCCCTCCATGATCGATTCCCCCTCCGGCAGAGTACCGAAAAAGGCCTCCAGATGGGATCACGGAAGAACAGAGGCTTGCGGCGGCAGAAAGGTTTTCTCTTCTGTCTCTTTGGTATATTGGGAATATTTGGGAATTTATAGCATTGGAATTAGGTCAGGAAGTGCCACGAGGGGCCCACAAGCCTGGGGGGCACGCCTCCCGATCTTGTCGCTCCCTCGTGGCTCCTCTGGTCTTCTCCCGAAGCTTCGTGGGTCCCTTCTGGTCCAGAAAAAAATAATCCAAAGTTTTTTCTCTGTTTGGACTCTTTTTGATAATGATTTTCTAAAAAGGCAAAAACAAGAAGAAAAAAACAACTGGCACTGGGCACTTGGTTAATAGGTTAGTCCCAAAAAATGATATATAATGGCATATAAAACATCCAAGATTGATACTATAATAGCATGGAACGATCAAAAATTATAGATACGTTGGAGACGTATTAATAAACATGGTCACCACAGCAGCAAAAAATTGCAAAGTATAAAGCACTAGAACAAAAACTAATTGGAGCATTGGAGGAGTTACATACCAAGGAGTAATTTCTCAAAACAGTTTTGGAAATGGAGTTCCGAGCAAGGAGATCGAAAATCACAGCAAAATGAGCAAGAACACGGACTTGGGAGCAAGTTTGATTTTTTCTGGAGGAAGGAGAAGGCAATGGGAGGCTGGCATAAGTGAGTGGGTCCCCGTGGGACCCACAAGCCTGCTGGGCGTGCCCTGGGGGGTGGGCGCCCCCTGTGAGCTTGTGGCTCACAGGTACACCCCCTAGGGTGTGTTCAGTGCCAAAAATTCTTAAATATTGCATAGAAAATCATACTGAATTTTCAGGGCATTATGAGAACATTTATTTTTGGGCCATTTTTTTATTGCACAGATAATTCAGAAAACAGGATAATCATGGCATTTCTATTTTATTAAACTTAAATAACAGAGAGCAAAAGGTGGGTACAGAAGGTTGTACTTACTAAATCCATCGACCACATACCCCCTTAAAAAGAATCCATTAATAAGGTTGATCAAGTCTTATTAACAAACTATTTCTCAATGGCATGAAGCCAAAGAATTTTCGTATAACACTATGTTACCTCAACGGGGATATGCATTTCCCCAATGATAAGAATTTCATATTTCTTTTTAGTAGTAGGAAGAGGAAATTTGAAACCTCCAATAGTAATTGTCGAAACCTTTTCAATACAATTGATACCATTCACCGACCTTTGTTTCTTCGGAAAATAAACCGTGTGCTCATTACCATTGACATGAAAAGTAACCTTGCTTTTGTTGCAATCAATAACAGCCCTTGCAGTATTCAAAAAGGGTCTTCCAAGGATAATCGACATGTTGTCGTCCTCGGGCATATCAAGCATAACAAAGTCTGTTAAAATAGTAACATTTCCAACTACAACGGGAACATCCTCACAAATTCCAATAGGTATAGCAGTTGATTTATCAGCCATTTGCAAAGATATTTTAGTAGGTGTAAGAATTCAAATCAAGTCTTCTATATAAAGAGAAAGGCATAACACTAACACCGGCTCCTAAATCACATAAGGCGGTTTTAACATAACTTTTTTTATGGAGCATGGTATAGTAGGTATTCCTGGATCTCCTAGTTTCTTAGGTACTCCACCCTTAAAAGAATAATTTGCAAGCATGGTGGAAATTTCAGCTTCAAGTATTTTTCTTTTATTTGTGACAATATCTTTCATGTATTTAGCATAAGGAGGCATTTTCAACATATCAATCAAGCGAGTGCGCAAAAAGACAGGTCTAAGTATTTCAACAAAGCGCTCAAAGTCTTCCTCATCTTTGTTTTTAGATGGTTTAGTATTAAAAGGCATATGTTTTTGAACCCATGGTTCTCTTTCCTTTCCATGTTTTCTAGCAACGAAGTCTCTTTTATCATATCTTTTATTCTTGGGAGGTGGGTTATCAAGATCAACAACAGGTTCTATTTCTACATCATTATCTGGTTGAGCATCATCATGAACATCATCATTATCATTATCATTATTATTATCATTATCACTAGGTGGATGTTCATTACCAGATTGTGTCTCAACATCAGAAATAGAAACATCATTAGGGTCCTCAGAAGGTTTTTCTATCATAGGTTCATTAGAAGCAGGCAAAGTTTTATCATTTTTCTTTTTCTTTTTCTTCTTAGATGAACTAGGTGCATCGGTATTAATTATTTGAGAATCACGTTCAATTCTTTTAGGAAGACCTTCAGGATATAGAGGATCCTGAGTCATACTACCTCCTCTAGTAACAACTCTAACAGCACGATCATTCATTTTATTATTCATCTCATCAAGCAAATCATTTTGGGACTTAGCAATTTGTTCTAACTGAGTCTGGACCATAGAAGCATGTTTACTCAAACCCTTAACATCATTAGCAATTCTAAACATCAAATCACTCAAGCGGTCAATCATGATGGCATTTCTTTTTAATTGATTGCTAACATACATATTAAAGTGGTCCTGCTTAATAATGTAGTTATCAAATTCATCCAAGCATTGACTAGCAGATTTATTATAAGGAATATCACCTTCATCGAATCTACGAAGAGAATTTACCTCTACTACCTATGTCGGGGTGTCGAGCCCATGTATTTCTTCAATAGGTGGTAACTTCTTAACATCTTCAGATTTAATACCCTTTTCTTTCATAGATTTCTTTGCTTCTTGCATATCTTCTAGACTGAGGAATAGAATACCTCTCTTCTTCGGAGTTGGCTTAGGTGGTGGTTCAAGAAGTGTCCAGTCATTGGCATTTCTCAACATATTATTCAATAGTTCTTCAGCCTGTCCAATAGTTTGTTCCCTGAAAACAGAACCAGCAGAACTATCTAGGTAGTCCCTAGAAGCATCGGTTAGTCCATTATAAAAGATATCAACTATTTCATTTTTCTTAAGAGGATGATCAGGCAAAGCATTAAGTAATTGGAGAAGCCTCCCCCAAGCTTGAGGGATATTCTCTTCAATTTGCACAAAGTTAAATATTTCCTGTAAGGCAGCTTGTTTCTTATGAGCAGGAAAATATTTTTCAGAGAAGTTGTGTATCATATCCTAGGGACTGCGCACACAACCAGGAGCAAGAGTATTAAACCATTTCTTAGCATCACCTTTTAACGAGAAAGGAAACAACTTAAGAATATAATAGTAGCGAATTTTTTCCTCATGAGCAAATAAGGTGGCAATATCATTCAATTTAGTAAGGTGTGCCACAACAGTTTCCGTTTCATAACCATGAAAAGGATCGGATTCAACCAAAGTAATTAACTCAGGATCGACAGAGAATTCATAATCCTTATCAATAACAAAGATAGGAGAGGTAGCAAACTTAGGATCATATTTCATTCTCTCCATCATAGATTTTTCTTTGAACTTAGCAAGCAATTTTCTAACATCATCTCTATCATTACAAGCAAGAATTGCCCTGGCTGTCTCTCCATCGAAAACATAACCATTAGGTATCTTAGGCATTTCAACTCTAGTAGGAGGACTAGGCATAATAGGTGAATCATAATTTTCAAGAGTTTCATCAATTTCAGCATTCTCAATTTCTTTAGCTTTAGCAAGTTGTTCATCAAGAAATTCACCTAGTGGCACAGTATTATCAAGCATAGTACTAGCATCATCATGAGTATCATTTATAGCAGAAGTAGTATCATCAATTACTTGTGACATATCAGAATGAATAACAGGTTTTGGTGTCACAAGCCTACTCAAAACAGAAGGTGAATCAAGTGCAGAGTGTGATGGCAGTTCCTTACCTCCTCTAGTCATAGAGGGGACGATCTTGGTCTTAGCGTCTTTCAGATTCTTCATAGTGATCAACATATATAAATCCCAAGTGAATTAACAAATAGAGCTATGCTCCTCGGCAACGGCGCCAGAAAAAGGTCTTGCTAACCCACAAGTATAGGGGATCGCAACAGTTTTCAAGGGTAGTATTTCACCCAAATTTATTGATTCGACACAAGGGGAGCCAAATAATATTTGTGAGTATTAGCAGTTGAGTTGTCAATTCAGCCACACTTGGAGAACAAATATCTGTAGCAAAGTATTTAGTAGCATGGTAGTATGATAGTTTTGATAGCAGTAGTAACAATAGCAATAGTAGCAGTAACGGTAACAATAGCAGTTTTGTAGTGATTGTAACAGCAGCAGCAAAGAAAGTAACTTAGCAAAGATCAATATGAGAAAAGCGTAGGCATTGGATCAGAGATGGATAATTATGTTGGATTACATTCATCATGTAATAGTCACAACCTAGGGCGATACATAATAGCTTCAATTCATCAATGTAATGTAGGCATGTATTTCGTATATAGTCATACGTGCTTATAGTAAGAACTTGCATGACATCTTTTGTCCTACCCTCCCGTGGCAGCGGGGTCCATAAGGAAATCTAAGGGATATTAAGGCCTCCTTTTAATAGAGAACCGGAACAAAGCATTAGCACTTAGTGAATACATGAACTCCTCAAACTACGGTAATCATCGGAAAGAATCCCAATTATTGTCACCTTGGGGTATGCGGATCATAACACGTAATTGGTGCATATAACTTGAAAGATAGGATCAAGAACACAAATATATTCACGAAAACATAAAGGGTTTAGATCTGAAATCATGGCACTCGGGCCCTAGTGACAAGCATTAAGCATAGCAAAGTCATAGCAACATCAATCTCAGAACATAGTGGATACTAGGGATCAAAGCCCTAACAAATTGACTCGATTACATGATAAATCTCATCCAACCCATCACCGTCCAGCAAGCCTATGAAGAAATTACTCACGCCCGGTGGTGAGCATCATGAAATTGGTGAGGGAGGATGGTTGATGATGACGACGGCGTCGAATCCCCCTTTCCGGAGCCCCGAACGGACTCCAGATCAGCCCTCCCGATGAAGAACAGGAGGTGGCGGCAGCTCCATATCGTAAAATGTGATGATTCTTTCTCTGTGATTTTTTTCTGGATGAATATGTACTTATAGCATTGGAGTTAGGGTTGCTGGAGCTGCCAGGGGCCCACAAGCCTGCCAGGCGCGCCCCCTGGGCTTGTGGCGCCTGGGTGGCCCCCCTCTGGTAATTCTCTTCGCCAGTATTTTTTATATACTCTGAAATAATTCTCCGTAAATTTTCAGGTCCATCCGAGAACTTTTATTTCTGCACAAAAATAACACCATGACAATTCTGCTGAAAACAGCGTCAGTCCGGGTTAGTTCCATTCAAATCATGCAAATTAGAGTCCAAAACCAGAGCAAAAGTGCTTGGAAAAGTAGATACGTTTGGGACGTATCAATCTCCGTGTTTGCTTTTCTCTAATCTTAACTTTACTTTCGCAAATGTTGTCTTCGGTTGCTATACTCTAGTAGACTTTCACGTGTAGGATGTTCCTATGCTACCACTAGATAATCTTAAAACTGCCAAGATCTTTAAAATTGGGAAACGAGTCCTCTAGGCTTGCTTGTAGTATATTCACCCCCTCCCGCGTTTAGACGTACTAAACGATCCAACAATCATAACATTTTTTCTCCTTAGCTTCAATATGGTAAGATTTGTTATCCCCATACTTTGTAAGAATTTACCACTACAAAAGAACATGTCTGCAAGCCACCGATAGCTGACATCGACCATGCATGCACACCCCATGGTGTCATAGTGAGAAATAAGAAGTTTGGCAATTATCTGAAATTCAGAGAAAGTGTTAACCAAATTGTTAGCATTAGTTCTCGAGTCAAATAGCCCAAAAACCTCCCTATCTCTTCAGGCCCAAAACCCTATTCCCCACAAGTGCATTTGTCCCCAGCTCTCTAGTCCTTCCCCTCTTTCCCACACGTGTCCTTGCCTTTCACGTCTCCGTCGAAATCCCCATGACTCGTCGGCTCGCTTTCTGACCCTGTCTACGGGTGGATCCCTGTTTGTGACGCCCCTCTGCTCGACCGTGCACTAATCATACACGCAAACGTGCACGTTCGAGATCAGAGACGCACGGGAAGATATCACAGCACAACTCTAAACTCAAATTTAAACATAAATCTTCATATTACAAACCAGGGGTCACGAGGACCCGAATACATAAGTCATACACACAAATAATATCTGAGTACAGACATAGTTAGTCAAGTTTGCCTTAAGAAGGCTAGCACAAACAACGACACTGATCGAAATGGCGAAGGCCTCCTGCCTAGGGCCTCCGAACTACTCCTGGTCGGCTGGCTCAACCCAGTAGTACGTGCCTCCGGGGCTCTCCTGGTAGTAGTCTCCTGCGGTGGCATCTGGCTCCTGGACTCCATTGACTGATTTCATCAAGTGGGTATGGGGAAAAAGATAGCAAAGCAACCGTCAGTACTCATCCAAAGTACTCGCAAGACTGACATCAGATCTATACTAAGTATGCATCAGTATCAAAGGAATGGGGCTTTATCTCTGGACTGAACTGCAGAATGCCAGAATAGAGGGGGAGAAGACTAGCGTAACGAAGACTAGCATCTTGAAGCAATCTTGCAGCATTACAAGAGTGCAGATCAGCATATTATAAATTAACAAGCATGTTGAAGCAAAGCCCAGAGATCCTTCCTCGACTCCCTGCGAGAAAGCGATCCCGGAGCTTATAATTAATTAACATGTATCCAGATCAAATAGTGGTAGATCGGGATACAACACTGAGCGTCCTGTTACCGTAGACACGGCTATTCGAATAGATAACTTCCCTGCAGGGGTACACTACTGTTACCCAACACGCTCGATCACATCTGGCTGGACACACTTGCTGGGTAATGCCCGGCCTCAGGTAATCGACACGACGCAGTCCTACCTAGGCTCAGCAGAGAGGTCAGCACGCCGGTCTAAATCCTAAGTGCGAAGGGGTCTTGGGCCATCGCCCTTTGCACTCCTGCACATTGCGAGACTGGCCGGGGCCCAAGCGCGACTATGGAAACACCACAGACGTAACCAGCTCACCCCAACAATCAGCCCGCATCTCTGAGCTATGACGTCTGAAGAGCTTTCGGCTGATACATACGACGTAGAGGGTCCCATAACCATTATCCCACGTGGTGGTAGTGCGTATAGGGCCAACGACCCACTGAGATCAAATACCCAAATCCGTTAGGCGTATTTAGTAACTCGCAGAGACGATCAGGATTTCTGTCGCTCTGACTTGGTAACACACGGATCACGATCAGGGTGGTCTCCGCCTGCCCTGTCATTCCGCCACATTATCACTCGCAGGTACCCTCCTGGCAAACCCGACTTCAAATTTCCCCGCGGGTACCCCTCGGGGTCGACCCGCCTACAACAAGGCCAAAGTATCCGTGTGTCCAAAGTATCGAGAAGGAATCCGAGGAATCACCCTTGATGGATTCCCACTCGAGGAGTTGCACAACGAAAGCTTTATCGGAAGTGATGAAAGAGGAATCACCCTCGGTAACTCACAACCGGATAGCTATTCTACAGAGGCATCATCGGAAGTGAGATAAGAGGTATCACCCTCGACACTCGATGCCAGCTGTGCAGAGACGAGCAACTTAGGGGTGTGCGGTGATGTGTTGTTCTCAACCCGTTCGATCGCATCGATCGGGGCACAGGTACTAAGGCGGGGCAACTACAGCAAGGGAAGAGGGGCCACAGATGGTTTACCATCCAACCTATACTAAGCATCTCGGATAGCAGGTAGGTATCAATAACAATTACAAGGACAGGCTATGCATCAGAATAGGATAAAACAATAGCAGCATCAAATTCTAATGCAAGCAGGAGGAAGAGAGAATAGGTGATATAGGCATGCGTCAAGGGGGGTTGCTTGCCTGGAAGCTCTGCTGAGAGTGGTTGGTCGTCTGAAGGCTGCTCGTCTGGAGCGTAGTCGTACTCAGCTGCGTCGGCGGCGGTCTCGGCGTCTATCGGGAGAGAAGGAGGGGGAAGAAACAATAAATTCATGGCAACAATGCAACAGCGATGTATGCCATGCCTAAATGATATGCAGGGGTGAATTATTGCCTATTTAATTGTATTAGATAATTTAGGAATTTATTTGGATTTATTTTATTAAGGTCATGCACTATTCATTTATCAAAAACAGGCAAAAAGTTCTATGTTCAGTATGTTAGAGGGGTGCGGCAGGTATGTGGGTGGCATATTCGGATTCTTCATATTTTTCTGATCATTTTTCATATATAAATTATTTTCATCCGAGTTACGGTTTAATTTATATGATTTTTCAAAGTTTTATTGATTTTTTGGAATTTCTGAAATTATTTAATTCCGAATTATCCGAAACAGTGAAGGGTGACGTCAGCATGACGCGGGGGAGATGTCAGCAGTCAACTATGGTTGACCAGAGTCAAACCTGACCAATGGGTCCCACTGGTCAGTGACTGTGCTAATTAACAGTGGTTAATTTAATTAAACTAACCTAATTAACTAGTGGGACCCATATGTCAGTGACTAACCTAATTATAGATTAAGTTTAAATTCAAATTAGTCTAATTAATCGAGGGGGCGCCACATGTTAGTGGCCCACGGGTGCCCAGTCAGCAGTTGACTGGGTCAACCCAGTCATCTGGGGCCCGTGGGGCCCAGCGTCAGTGACCCAGAGGCAGACCCGGCCGGTGCCATGCCGGCGACGACCGATGACTCGCGGGAATCACGCCGGCGAGCGTCTTCCGCGGCGGCGCGCGTCGGGGGTGGCTCGGGTTTCGTGCACAGGGCGCCATTTCGAGCGTAGCCGGGCTCATTCGAACGAGCAGTCGAAGGCGAGGCGAGCTGTGGTGGCGGCGGAGGCCGGGAACGTCGGCGGCGTGCTCGCAAAGGTGGCCGGAGTTCGGGCGTCGGTGGATCTCGGCGATTTGCGGCGCTAGCGAGCAGCTGAAGGGCTGGGCGGGCTCTACGCGGTGCGGCGATGACAACGGGCACAGCCCCATGACCAAATGGTCACCGGAGACTCGCCGGCGATGAGCTCCGTGGTGGCGCTTTCGAGCACGTTGGGGGCGGCGTCTACGGGCATTTAACGGCGACGAGAGAGAGAGAGGAGGAAGCGGAGGCTCACGGTGAGCCTGTAGATGAGCAGAGCGGGCTCGGGGAGGGCTCGATGCGGCGAATCGACGACGGCGACGGGGGCGGCCATAGGTTGAAGACGACGGCGTGCAGCTCGACGTGGGGGCTCCGAGCTCGAAGCAGTCGGGGCAGAGGGAGTAGTCGAGGACGGCAGTGACGATGGACACGGCGGAGTGGCGATCGGGGCACGGTGGCCGCGGGATCGAGCGGCGGCGACGAGGGAGCTCTCGGGCGAGGAGAGAGAGAGCGAACGAGAGGAGAGGGGGGAAATATCTGGGCGGCTAGGGTTTCCAGGGGGGCGAGAGCAGCTCGGGGGCGGCCTTATCCGCAACGGGGAGGTGCGGGATGGCCGACAGCGCGGCGATCGGTGCTCGGATGCGCGCGCGCTGACGCGTGCTAGAGGAGGACGACGACCGCCGTGGTGGGCTGGGCCGGCTACTGTTCGACTTAAGCCCAGCCGCACAGTAAGTTCTTCTCCTTTTTCTTTTTCTTTTTCTTTTCTGTTTTCCTTTATCCTTTCTGTTTTGCAAAATGTGTGGCTATAAAATGACTTTTGTAAAATATGGTTCTGGTCCATTTAAATTCTAGGCAATATTTAACACTGCCAGAAATTGGTTTGGTGAATAAATGATTTCATTAGAATTTTTATTAAATAAAAAGGGATTAAAGGGTGCTGTTTTGGTACTGTTTCTTAATGATAGAGTCACCTAGTGAATTTTTGTGATGTTGTTTTTCTTAACATAACTAGTTATGGATTATTTGTTATTTACAGAACATTTTAGTTTCCAAATTGGAACAACTTTTATTTTTCACTTTATATTTGAATTTCAATTTGAATGGGAATTTGAAATGAGATATGATGCAAATGACGAGCATTGTTGATCATGATGACTTGGCATTAACAGAAGGTGATCACTGTAGCTTAATTACATGGGGTGTTACACTGTTCCATTGTTGTCATCTCTATCGTATCACCTCGCCATCACACCCCTCCTTCCCCTCCACCGTGCAATGTGAACTATCCAACTAGACATCTGCATCGTCATCGCCTCTGCCTCAAACCTCAAACAACAACCTTGTCTTTGCTTTGCTGTCATGGACACTGTAATTCGTCCCCACGCCCCCGCCTAATCTCTCCTGTAGCAAGGCACATATTGCAAAGAAAATTGCATGGCCAAACAATCAACTTATTTTTGCAAATAAAATAAAACTGAAACAATGTTTCTTACTTGACAATATTTTAAATTAAATAAAATAAAGGCTTGTATGATCTCTGACCTCTCATGGGCACATACAACCACTAACCTCGCAAAAAAACACAAACTTTTTTTAAGAATAAAAAAGGTTTTGGCAAGTACTCAGTCAACTGAGACTTTGAAGTCTCAGTCGGCTGACGTCGCCTGAAGGGAGATTAGGCATGCTTTCTTAGCTCACAATCTGTTGGATTATGCCTGTTTTTGTTTTCCTTTTTGTTTGTTTGTTATTTTGGGCTGGGCTTCTTACTTTGTTTGTGTATTTGGGCTGGGCTGTTCAATTTTTTGACACAGAGAAAAAGATATTCAACAAAAAGGAACAGTCCCAGACGATATGTGTTTAAGTGCTTAATCTCTGAACCGAGAAGCAACTCAGCTTGTTGTGTGCGTGCTTGTTCAGTATGCTTGGGAAAAAGAAAAAAGACATCAACTATGCATGTGTGTGCTGGTGCTGAAAGTTTCCCTAGCTGTGTAAGATTTGCACGATTATGTTAATTCCCAACAGCTATAAACCAGCGTTTATAAAAATAAAAATAAAAATAAAACAATTGCTATGTTTTTTGAGAAAATAGAATTACTACTACTAGTTATAACTGTTAGTAATTCAGCATATCATGCCCCTGGCACACAATTTGCTAGCAACATCACTCTGAGACTGGACAAATGCGCATTTCAAAAATCAAAATCTAAACAAAAATATATAATCTGAACAGATGCCCAGCAGCTACTACTTATGATCCCTGAAAAAATTTGAACAGATGCCCAGCAGCTACTAGTTATGATGTCTGAACATATTTGCCATACAAAAAATGACTTCCACATCAATCAAAACCTCGTCAACCTGTTTCTACAGAGTTTAAAATATACAAAAATGAATTTCTACAGAGTTCAAAAATAAATTGTCCAGGAGATAAAAAAAAGTCTGACAAAACTATTCTAACAATCAAATGTAAACAGGGGGACTGGAAAACAAAAATAGACAGAAAACTTCGGCTACTTTGTCAGTTTATCGATAGTTTAGACAAAAAAATAAGTTGGACTTTATAATGATTCAAGTAACAAACCAAAAAAACAACAAAAGAAATGAAAAAGAAGAAGATACTTAAGTTTTTTTCCCATAATATTATAAAAACAACAAAAGACATGCAGTTGCCCCTCCTCTCCTGTCGCCGCCCTCTAACAAAACAAAAGCTAGTTGTGGTCGGATAGGTAGACATGCAATTGCAGTCAATGGTGACCCTACAGTTGCGTGCCTAGTATCAGACATGCAACTACCCCTCCCTCTCCAACCATCCTCCGACATAACAAAAGGTCAGTTGTAGTCGGGGGTGGACAAGCAGTTGAAGTCGAGGACGATACTTGCAGTTGCATGCCTAGTGTCAAACATGCAACTCCCCATCTTCCGCTACCGCCCTCAAACAAAACAAAGGTCAGTTGTAGTTGGTGGGTGCACATGCAATTGCAGTAGGGGCGACACTTGTAGTTGTGTGCCTAGCGTTAGACATGCAACTGCCCTCCCCCTCTCCCGCCGCCCTTCGACAAAATAAAGGTTAGTTGCAGTCGGATGGGTTGATACGTCTCCGTCGTATCTACTTTTCCAAACACTTTTGCTCTTGTTTTGGACTCTAATTTGCATGATTTGAATGAAACTAACCCGGACTGACGTTGTTTTTAGCAGAACTACCATGGTGTTATTTTTTGTGCAGAAATAAAAGTTCTTGGAATTGAAAAAAACTTTTTGGAGATTTTTTATGGAATAAATAAAAAATACTGGAGCGAAGATCCACTGGAGGGGGGCCACCTGCTGCCCACGAGGCACCAGGGCGCGCCACCCCCCTAGCACGCCTTGGTGGCTTGTGGGGCCCACGTGGCTCCGCTGACCCTAATCTCAAGCTTATAAATTCACAATTCCAGAGAAAAAATAGGAGAGGAAGTTTCATCGCGTTTTACGATACGGAGCCGCCGCCACCTCCTCTTCTTCATCGGGACGCCAGATCTGGAGTCCCGGAGAGGGGGGTCTTTCGTCATCATCATCATCAACCATCCTCCGTCACCAATTTCATGATGCTCACCGCCGGGAGTGAGTAATTCCTTCGTGGGCTTGCTGGACGGTGATGGGTTGGATGTGATTTATCATGTAATCGAGTTAGTTTTGTTAGGGCTTAATCCCTAGTATCCACTATGTTCTGAGATTGATGTTGCTATGACTTAGCTATGCTTAATGCTTGTCACTAGGGCCCGAGTGCCAACCGTTTATGTTTTCACCAATATATTTGTGTTCTTGATCCTATCTTGCAAGTTATACGCAGCTATTACGTGTTATGATCCACATACCACAAGGTGACAATAATTGGGATTCTTTCCGGTGATTACCGCAGTTTGAGGAGTTCATGTATTCACTATGTGTTAATGCTTTGTTCCGGTTCTCTATTAAAAGGAGTCCTTAATATCCCTTAGTTTCCTTATGTACCCCGCTGCCACGGGAGGGTAGGACAAAATATGTCATGCAAGTTCTTATCGCAAGCACGTATGACTATACACGGAATACATGCCTACATTACATTGATGAATTGGAGCTAGTTCTATGTCGCCCTAGGTTATGACTGTTACATGATGAATGCTATCCAACATAATCACCGATCCAATGCCTACGAGCTTTTCACATATTGTTCTTTGCTAAGTTACTACTGTTGCTGCTACTGTCACAATTGCTACCAAACTGTTGCTGCTACTGTCACTGTTACTATTATTGCTATTGCTATCAAACTACCATACTACTGTGCTACTGATCACTCAGCTGCAGATATTTAGTCTACAGGTGTGGTTCAATTGACAACTCAACTGCTAATACTTGCAAATATTCTTTGGCTCCCCTTGTGTCGAATCAATAAATTTGGGTTGAATACTCTACCCTCGAAAACTGTTGCGATCCCCTATACTTGTGGGTTATCAAGACCTTTTTCTGGCGCCGTTGCCGGGGAGCATAGCTTTATTTGCTGAGTCACTTGGGATTTATACCTGTTGATCACTATGAAGAATCTGAAGGACTCTAAGACCAAGATCGTTCCCTCTAAGACGAGGGGAGGTAAGGAACTGCCATCTAGCTCTGCACTTGATTCACCTTCTGTTTTGAGTAAGCTTGCAACACCACCACCTGCTATTAATTCTGATATGTCTCAAGTTATTGATGATGCTACTTCTGCTATGAATGATACTTATGATGACGCTAGTACTTTGCTTGATGATACTGTGCCACTTGGTGAATTTCTTGATGAACAACTTGCTAAAGCTAAAGAAATTGAGAATGCTAAAAATGTTGAAACTCTTGAGAATTATGATTCACCTATTATGCCTAGCTCTCCTACTAGAGTTGAATCACCTGATGAACATGTCTTTGATAGGGAGACGGCTATAGCCATTCTTGCTTGTAATGTTAGAGATGAGGTTATAAAATTGCTTGTTGAAATGAAAGAAAAATCTATGAGGGAGAGAATGAAATATGATCCTAAGTTTTCTACTTCTCCCATATTTGTTACTGACAAGGATTATGAATTCTCTATTGATCCTGAGTTAATTACTTTGGTTGAATCTGATCCTTTCCATGGCTATGAAACTGAAACTGTTGTGGCACATCTTACTAAATTAAATGATATAGCCACCCTATTCGCTCATGAGGAAAAAATTCGCTATTACTATATTCTTAAGTTATTTCCTTTCTCATTAAAAGGTGATGCTAAGATATGGTATAATACCCTTGCTCCTGGTTGTGTGCGTAGTCCCCAGGATATGATTTATTACTTCTCTGAAAAATATTTTCCTGCTCATAAGAAACAAGCTGGCTTACATGAAATATTTAACTTTGTGCAAATTGAAGAAGAGAATCTCCCTCAAGCTTGGGGGAGGCTTCTCCAATTACTTAATGCTTTACCTGATCATCCTCTTAAGAAAAATGAAATACTTGACATCTTCTATAATGGACAAACCGATGCTTCTAGGGACTACCTAGATAGTTGTGCTGGTTGTGTTTTCAGGGAACGGGCTATTGAACAAGCTGAGGAACTATTGAATAATATATTGAAGAATGATAATGATTGGACACTTCCTGAACCACCGCCTAAACCCACTCCGAAGAATAGGGGTATTTTATTTCTCAGTCCTGAAGATATGCAAGAAGCAAAGAAATGTATGAAGGAAAAAGGTATTAAAGCTGAAGATGTTAAGAATCTACCACCTATTGAAGAAATACATGGTCTTGACACACCGCCACAGGTAATAGAGGTAAATTCCCTTATAAAGTTTGATGAAGGTGATATTCCTTATAACAAACCTCCTAGGCAATGATTGTACGAATTTGACAATTATATTATTAAGCAAGATCATTTCAATGCTTATGTTATGAAACAATTGAAACGAAATGCATACATGATTGATCGCTTGAGTGACTTGTTGTTTAGAATTGCTAATGATGTCAAAGGTGTAGGAAAACATGCATCTATGGTTCAAACCCAGTTAGAACAAGTTGCTAAATCTCAAAGTGAATTGCTCAATGAAATGAATAACAATATGAATGATCATGTTGTTAGAGTAATGACTAGAGGAGGTAGAATGACTCGGGAGCCACTCTATCCTGAAGGTCACCCTAAAAGAATTGAACAAGACTCTCAAAGAATTAATGTTGATGCACCTAGTCCATCTAAAAACAAAAAAGAAAAAGAAAAATGATAGGACTTTGCACACTTCTAGTGAACCTGAGGTAGAAAAACCCTCTGAGGATAATAATGATGTTTCTATTTCCGATGCTGAAACACAATCTGGTAATAAACATTCACCTAATGATAATGATAATGATGATACTCATGTGGATGCTCAACCAGATAATGATAAAGAACCTGATAATGATGTTGAAATAGAACCTGCTGTTGATCTTGATAACCCACCTTCTAAAAACAAATGTTATGATAAAAGAGACTTCGTTGCTAGAAAACATGGTAAAGAAAGAGAACCATGGGTTCAAAAACCCATGCCCTTTCCTCCTAAAACATCTAAGAATAAGGATGAGGAAGAATTTGAACGCTTTGCTGAAATGCTTAGGCCACTCTTTTTGCGTACTCGTTTGACTGATATTTTAAAGATGGCCCCAAATGCTAAATATATGAAAGATATTGTCACTAATAAGAGAAAAATACCTGAAGCTGAAATTTCTACCATGCTTGCAAATTATTCTTTTAAGGACGGAGTACCTAAGAAACTAGGAGATCCAGGAATACCAACTATACCATGCTCCATTAAAAGAAATTATGTCAAAACTGCTTTGTGTGATTTAGGAGCCGGTGTTAGTGTTATGCCCTTCTCTTTATGTAAAAGGCTTGATTTGAATAAACTCACTCCCACTAAAATATCATTGCAAATGGCTGACAAATCAACTGCCATTCCTATCGGTGTTTGTGAGGATGTGCTCGTTGTAGTTGCAAATGTTACTATCCTAACAGACTTTGTTATACTTGATATGCCCGAGGACGACAACATGTTGATTATCCTTGGTAGACCCTTTTTGAATACTGCAGGGGCTATTATTGATTGCAACAAAAGCAGAGTCACTTTTCATATCAATGGTAATGAACATACGGTGCACTTCCCGAAGAAACAATTTCAAGTAAACGGTATTCATGTTATTGAAAAGACTCCGACAATTACTATTGGAAGTTTTCAACTCCCTATTCCTACTGTCAAAAATAAATATGAAACTCTTATTATTGGGGAGGTACACATCCCCCTTGAGGTAACCTAGTGTTTTACGAAAGTTCTTCGGTTTCATGTTACTCGGAAATGGTTTGTTAATAAGACTTGATCAACCTTATTAATGGATTCTTTTTGAGAGGCATGAGGTTGATGAATTTAGTAAGCACAACCTTCTGTACCCACTTTTTGTTTTTTGTTATTTTTAGTTAAATGCAATAAAATGCCATGATTGTCTTGTTTTCTGAATTATCCGTGCAATAAAAAAGTGCCCAAAAATGAAAGTGCTCAAAATGATCTGAAATTTTTACATGAATTTTTATAGAATATTTAAGAATTTTTGGCACTCGAAACATACCAGGGGGATGCCCCAGGTGCCCACGAGGCACCAGGGCGCGCCACCCCCTGGCGTGCCCTGGTGGCTTGTGGGCCCCACAGGGACCCCCTCACTTATTCCTTTAGCCCACTTCATCTCTTACCTCTAGCAAAAATTCCTGGTAGCTCTCTCTCTCTCTCTCTCTCGTGTTCTTGCTCCCAAACCTGAGATTTTCAATCTCTTTGCTCGGAGCTCCGTTTCCGAAACTGTTTTGGGAGATTGCTACTTGGTATGTGACTCCTCCATTGCTCCAATTAGTTTTTGCTCTAGTAGATTATATTTTGCATAATTAGCTGCTCTTGGTGCTACTGAAAATGAGCTTGCATGTTGAATTCTTTGAGTTCCAAGTAGTCTGAATGCTTGATATGGCCTCTAGACATTCATATGAGTAGTTGCTATCAACCTTGTGAAGTTTTGTTGACATCATTTTTTTTGGTCCAATTTTTTTCCAGAAAATTGTTCGTAGAGAAAATGAATTTCTTCCGGAGGAGTTCCTCGAAGCGGAACGCCAAGGGAGTCCTTGGGGACTCCTCGGACAGCGACCTCAACATTCCGCGTAGGACGGATGTCCGGCCGTGCGAATGGCCGCACAATGCCTTCATGAACGAAGCCGGATTCTACCAAGAGTTCGCGCAATTTGTTGATAATGCCGGATTGACCAACTTCATCACAGATGAGTGTGACCAGCACCACATCCTTACGAATTCCTTTGTGCAAAACTTTCATTTCTTGAGTAGGCTCGAAACCCCTGCGGAGTGTTTTGACTTATATGTTGAACATCATCAAATACCCTTGCTGAATTTTCTGAGATATGTTTGATCCCCTTTGATGGGGAAATAAGAGAGCCTCGACTGGAGGAGTTTGAGGGCTTCCTCCACACTTTAACTGTGGGAGAGGAAAGGGGCGCGTCGAAAGCCCGAGCCACTAGCTTGCAATTTCCCGCTGTTCATTACTTTGCTTTATTCATAGGGAAATGCTTGACTGCTAGAGAGCAAGGTGGTGCGCTATGTGCACCTGACTTTGCCATTTTATGCCGCGCACTGCATAATGACAACACTTATAACCTGGGAGCTATCATCGCTCGCCGCCTGCACACTAATAGGACTAAGGGTAAAATTCATGGTGGTATTTATGCTACTCGCTTAGCGAGACATTTTAATGTTAACATACGCCCACATGATTACTTGTTGCCCAGAGTTTACTTAGATCATCAGTCTATGCGGGATCACCACTTTATTGATGAACCTGAACATCCTCAGTATATTCGTTATAACCTTGTTTTCAGCGAGATGACTCGCGATATTATTCCGTTGCCTGCACCCTCTTTGTTTGACTCTCATGCCAGGAACGGATACACCATCATGCCGGCGGACATCACAGCCTACAGGAACGAGCTGGCAGCAGCGGAGGACGAGGTCAAGAAGTGGGACCCTCAGGTGCCTCCGCCCCAGTACTATCCGCCCGGTCCTGATGGATACTACAGGTGGTGATTACCAAGCTAGGCAAAAGCCTAAGCTTGGGGGAGTACGTATTTCTCACCGACATTACATTCATGATCACACATTTCGTTCCAGTTGCCGGTGTTCATACTTTTTCATTGTACGATCCATGTTAGTTTTATTTTCTCGCTTTCTTCTTGTGTGTTTGAAAAACTTTGAGAAAATCCAAAAACATTTCTCGCTTCTTTTCAGTTTTTCTTTCTAGTTTAATTAGTCATAGTATTAAAAGAAAACCCAAAAAGATTTCTCGTTTCTTCTTTTGCTTGTTGGGAGTTCTCCCGTGTAAATAGTTTTTCTCGCTTTTTGTTTTTCTTCTTTAATTTGCTTTCTTCAGAAAAACTAAAAACTCCAAAAATATTTTAGTGTGTTTCTCTGAATTTCTTTTCTTTTCGTTGAGTTGTCATAGGGAGAAGACCACGATGAAAATGTTGAGTGGCTCTCATATGCTTTATTGTTGATCTAACAAAGAGCCCATATTACCTTGTCTTCTCCTTTGAATAAAATGTTTGCAGATTCCAGCTTGGTCCACGGCACTCTTGCACTATTATTATTTTCACATCATTTGATCGTGCAAGTGAAAGGCAATAATGACGATAATTTGATGAAGTGAGTGTGGCAAAGAAAAGCGGGTATGAACTCAACTTGTTTTTTTGTTTTTGTAAATATGTTTAACTCAGTATCCATGATTTAGCATATTATGATTAAACATGTTTATGATGACAATTAGAGATTATAGTTGCTCATGCCATGCTTAAGTAGCTAGGAGTGGATAATGATTTATCTTGGGTGTCAACATGCATTAAAATGATTGTGATGTAGTATGATGATATGGTATCCTCCTCTGAATGTTTCAAGTGGCTTGACTTGGCACATGTTCACGCATGTAGTTGATTCAAAACCAACATAACCTCCACGATATTTATGTTCATGGTGCTTATATCCTACTCATGCTAGTATTCAATGTTGATTATTCATAATGCATGATTATGACCGTTTTCGCTCTCTAGCTGGTCGCTTCTCAACCTATTTGCTAGCCTTTGCCTGTACTAAGCGGGAATACTGCTTGTGCATAAAAACCCTTAAACCAAAGTTATTCCAGATGAGTACACTATATCTACCTATATGCTGTATTACCCTACCGTTCTAAGTAAATTTGCATGTGCCACCTCTAAAGATTCAAATGAACATCTGTTTTATGTGCCCGTACCGCTCATGGAGCGACAGGGGGCGGTCAATATCTTCCATGCTAAGCGAGTTATTCTCATGATGAGTGTTTATTCACTTGTCCTTGCACGAGAGGGGCTGGTAACTGGGATGCCCAGTCCCATGATTAAAATTGCAAAATAATAAAACAAACTGCCCCGGAAAGTTGTTGGTATGGAGGGCACCCGAGGATTCGGCTAGCCATGGCTTGTGATTGTTGGTGGAGGGGGAGTAAACTTTACTTTACCGCTTGGGAACCGCCGCTAATGTGTTATATTGAAAACTCTCGGTCGTGACGTTGACAGGAAAGGCATACCTCCTAAATTATATTTATCTCTGATTTAAGCTTTGAGCTCTGGCACCTCTGCAAATCCCTGCTTCCCTCTGCGAAGGGCCCATCTATTTACTTTTATGTTATTTTTATTATTGTTGAGTCACCACCTTCTCAAACAAGCACCAGTCCTGAGAGCACTAATGTCATTCTCATGCATTGTGTATAGTTAATGTTGTGTGCATCATGACTGGATCTCTTCAACCATGAATTACAATGTTTAGTCGCTGCTTGAACTTTGGAGGTGCTCTGCATTTATGTTTTGCGGTCTTAGAAAGGGCTAGCGAAATACCATGTTGTCATATCATATCATGATTGTTTTGACAAAGTGTTGGCATTTGAGATATTTTATTATTGCTCGTTAGTTGATTATGCCATTGATATGAGTGAATATAATTTCTAAGAGTTATCATTTGCATGGTTAGTTATAATCTTTGCTGAAAACATGGGTATTATTTAAGCATATATATAGATACAAGAACAAAAGAGTTCGTAAAAGTTTTTCTTTATCACTTTCAGTTTGTCAACTGAATTGCTTGAGGACAAGCAATGAGTTAAGCTTGGGGCAGTTGATATGTCTCCGCCGTATCTACTTTTCCAAACACTTTTGCTCTTGTTTTGGACTCTAATTTGCATGATTTGAATGAAACTAACCCGGACTGACGCCGTTTTCAGCAGAACTACCATGG
This sequence comes from Elymus sibiricus, assembly GCA_039707655.1. Taxonomy (NCBI): domain Eukaryota; kingdom Viridiplantae; phylum Streptophyta; class Magnoliopsida; order Poales; family Poaceae; genus Elymus; species Elymus sibiricus. The sequence goes on along the minus strand of CM077666.1, from coordinate 329,793,992 downwards.
TGTTGTTTTTCGTGCAGAAATAAAAGTTCTTGGAATTGGACGAAACTTTTTGGGGATTTTTTATGGAATAAATAAAAAATACTGGAGCCAAGATCCACCGGAGGGGGGCCACCTGCTGCCCACGAGGCACCAGGGCACGCCACCCCCCCTGGCGCACCCTGCTGGCTTATGGGGCCCACGTGGCTCCGCTGACCCTAATCTCAAGCCTATAAATTCACAATTCCAGAGAAAAAAAGAGAAGAGGGAGTTTCATCGCGTTTTACGATATGGAGCCGCCGCCACCTCCTGTTCTTCATCGGGAGGCCAGATCTGGAGTCCGTTCGGGGCTCCGGAGAGGGGGATCTTCCGTCATCGTCATCATCAACCATCCTCCATCACCAATATCATGATGCTCACCGTCGGGAGTGAGTAATTCCTTCGTAGGCTTGCTGGATGGTGATGGGTTGGATGAGATTTATCATGTAATCGAGTTAGTTTTGTTAAGGCTTGATCCCTAGTATCCACTATGTTCTGAGATTGATGTTGCTATGACTTTGCTATGCTTAATGCTTGTCACTAGGGCCTGAGTGCCAACCGTTTATGTTTTCACCAATATATTTGTGTTCTTGATCCTATCTTGCAAGTTATACGCAGCTATTACGTGTTATGATCCGCATACCCCAAGGTGACAATAATTGGGATTCTTTCCGATGATTACCGTAGTTTGAGGAGTTCATGTATTCACTATGTGTTAATGCTTTCTTCCAGTTCTCTATTAAAAGGACGCCTTAATATCCCTTAGTTTCCTTATGGACCCCGCTGCCACGGGAGGGTAGGACAAAAGATGTCATTCAAGTTCTTATCGCAAGCACGTATGACTATATACGGAATACATGCCTACATTACATTAATGAATTGGAGCTAGTTCTATGTCGCCCTAGGTTATGACTGTTACATGATGAATGTTATCCAACATAATCACCGATCCAATGCCTACGAGCTTTTCACATATTGTTCTTTGCTAAGTTACTACTGTTGCTGCTACTGTCACAATTGCTACCAAACTGTTGCTGCTACTGTTACTGTTACTATTATTGCTATTGCTACCAAAGTACCATACTACTGTGCTACTGATCACTCTGCTGCAGATATTTAGTCTCCAGGTGTGGCTGAATTGACAACTCAACTGCTAATACTTGCAAATATTCTTTGGCTCCCCTTGTGTCGAATCAATAAATTTGGGTTGAATACTCTACCCTCGAAAACTGTTGCGATCCCCTATACTTGTGGGTTATCATGGGTGCACATGCAATTGCAGTCGGGGCTACACTTGCAGTTGCATGCCTAGTGTCAGACATGCAACTGCCCCCTCTCCCGCCGCCCTTCGACGAAACAAAGATCATTTATAGTTAGATGGGTAGACATGCAATTGCACTTGGGGGTGGCGCTTGCAATTGCTTGCCTAGTGTCAGACATGCAACTACCCCCTCTCCCGCCGTCCTCCAACATAACAAAAAGGTCAGTTGCAGTCGTCTGGCTAGACATGTAGTTACAGTTGAGCACGACACCTGCAGTTGCATGCCTAGTGTCAGACATCCAACTAACCCCTCTCCCGTTGCCCACCCATGAAACAAAGGTCAATTGCAGTCGGGTGTGTAGACATGTAGTTGGGTGACACTTGTAGTTGCATGTCTAGTCTCAGACATGCAACTGCCACCTCTCCCGCCGCCCACCAAAAAAACATAGGTTAGTTGCAGTCGTTTGTGTAGACATGCAGTTGTAGTCGAGGGCGACACTTGCAGTTGCATGCCTAGTGTCAGACATGCAATTGCCCCCCTCTTCTACCACCCCCTGACAAAACAAAGGTCAGTTGTAGTCGGGTAGGTAGACATGCAGGAGACACTTGCAGTAGCATGCCTAGTGTCTGACATGCAACTACCCCCTGCCCCTCTCATGCCGCCCTCCGACAAAACAAAAGGTCAGTTGCAGTCGGGTGGGTTGACATGCAAGTGCATTCGGGGGGGCGACACTTGCAGTTGCGTGCCTAGTGTCAGACATGCAACTGCCCCCTCTCCCGCCGTCCTTCCACATAACAAAAAGGCAAGTTGCAGTCGGGTGGGTAGACATGTAGTTGCAGTCAAGGGCGACACTTGGAGTTGCATGCCTAGTCTCATACATGCAACTGGCCCCCTCTCCCACCACCCACCGAAAAAGCATAGGTCAGTTGCAGTCGTTTGGGTAGACATGTAGTTGCAGTCGAGGGCGACACTTATTGTTGCATGCCTAGTGTCAGGCATGCAATTTCCCCCTGATACGCCTGCAACATATCTACTTTTTCAAACACTTTTGCTATTGTTTTGGCCTCCAATTTGCATGATTTGAATGAAACTAACCTGGGCTGGCGCTTTTTTCAGCAGAAGTACCATGGTGTTGTTTTTGTGCAGAAATAAAAGTGCTCGGAATTGGACGGGGATTTTTGAAGAATTATTTTGGAGTAAATAAAGATTTATGGAACGAAGAAGTACCGGAGGGGGGCACCAGGCCGCCACATGGGTTGGTGGCGCGGCCACCCCCAAGCCGTGCCACGTGGCCGTGTGGGGCACCTGGCCACCACCTTACGACGATTCTAGCGCTATAAATTCCCATATATCCTAGAAAAAACACACAGAAAATCATCATCATGTTTTACGATACGGAGCCGTCACCACCTCATGTTCTTTATCGGGAGCCCTGATCTGGAGTCCATTTGTGGCTACGAAGAGAGGGAGTCGTCGCCATCGTCATCACCAAACTTTCTCCATCAACAATTTCATGACGCTCATATCCATGTGTGAGTAATCCTTCTGTAGGCATATGGAGGTAGATGGGATTTGGATGAGATTTCTTATGTAATCATTGTCAGATTTGTTAGGGCTTGATCCCTAGTATCCACTATGTTCTGAGAATGATGTTGATATGACTTTGCTATGCTTAGTGCATGTCACTAGGGCCCGAGTGCCATGATTTCATATCTGAACCATCTGTGTTTTCATGAATATATTTGTGTTCTTGATCTTATCGGCAAGTTGTATGCACTTGTTATCTTTCTGAACCCTACACCCCAAGGTGACAATAATTGGGATATCGGCGGGGATGACTTTAACTTGAGGAGTAGATGTATTCATTATGTGTTAATGTTTTGTTCCGGTTCTCTACCAAAAGGAGCGCCTTAATTACCCTTAGTTTCCATTAGGACCCCGCTGCCACGGGAGAGTAGGAAAAAAGTGCTTATGCAAGTTCTTACCGCAAGCACGTATGACTATTTATGGAATGCATGCCTACATATGACTGTTGAATTGGAGCTAGATTGTTATCGTTCTAGGTTATGACCGTTGCATGTTGAATTTCATCCGAACAACCCCATCACTTACTCCATGCCTACACTTTTACTGCTATTGTTTCCGTTATATTCACTACTGTCACGTTTTTCTACTACTCTGCAACTTGTTACTGTTTCTGCTACTGTTGCTCTATCACTACTGCTATCATATTATTGTGATATTAATAAATTGCTGCAAGAAAGTTATCTCTCCAGGTGTGGTTAAATTGACAACTCAACTGCTAAATCTTATAAATATTCTTTGGTTCCCCTTGTGTTGAATCAATTAATTTGGATTGAAATACTTCCCTCGAAGACTGTCGTGATGCCCTATACTTGTGGGTCATCACCCCCTCTCCCGCCGCCCTCTGACAAAACAAAAGTCAGTTGCGGTTGAGGGCGACACTTGCAGTTGCATGGGTAGTGTCAGACATGCAACTGCCCCCTCTCTCTCGCTGCCCACCACCAAAGAACACCAGCTGGCCCTTCCCCGGATTGTTGTTTGTCTCCTATTATATTGTTGAAACAACCCATTTCGTTCCATTGCACAACCTATTTTTGTTGAACACACATAAGAAAAGTAAAAAAGATATTGTGACAATAACTTTAGAATAAGATAAAAAGGATCAAAAATAAAAAATAAAAAAATAAGTTGCCGAGTTACCGCTGCGTTTTTAAACTCCTCCTGTACATAGATGCCAAAATTGCTTCCCCTGCTCTTGTGGCTGCAACGTCTCAAGCAAACTTCACAAACCATCTACTGAGCGCATAAAAACAAAAAGTGGGAATGTGTTAACTAGGATATGAAACGGACATACTTTATGATCAAACAAACAAACAACGATTTCTTAACCAGGATATGAAAAAAAGCAAACATCTATGCATAGATGAATATACAAAAAACAATACTAACAAGATATGTATAAGTAGATATATTAACAGGATGTGGTCACAAAAATTGAAAATGCACAAATTCTATTGACTAACAAACAAATTTTGTTGCTTTAAAAAAAATAAGCATTTCAAAAACTAGACAGAAAAACACACATACATGCATACTACCGGAATCTCTACTTGAAAACTAACAGAAACTCTACATTGACTAACAACAAATCATGTTGCTTTTAAAACAAAGAAACATTTCTACTAGAAACTACTAGACCTCCCAGCCAAAAAATAAGATGGGGAGGGGGGGCTCTATGCATGAAACTACTAGAAACTCTGCTTGAGTAAAATCTCTACTTGATCCATACTACTGGAATTTGGAAAAAAAAATCCCACCCAGATATATAGTACAGCAAAAAAGAACACACAAAAAAAACACAAATGGAGATATTCTCTTTTCTTGAAAAAAAAAGTATAGCAAAAAAGAACACACAAAAAAGGACACACATGGGGAAAGTGCTATTGTGAGCTCGAGCTCACATGATCTCAGATGAACAGTAAAATCCAAAAAAATAGTAAAAAAAACTCATTTGTTTGCTTTTTTTACTAATTTTGTGGATTTTACTGTTCACCCGAGAATATGTGAGCTCGAGCTCACATACTCCACGTCCCACACATGGGGATATCCTCTGTTAGAATGGGGAAATGGAAATAAAACTTACTAATCTCCTGCTGATCCTAACTACTTTTGACTGCTAAAAAAATAAATGAAACTATGTGTTTTTCTTTCTTCCACGCGAAGAAAGAGGACCTTTGGCTAGGGTTTTTCGTGCCCCCCGCCGGTTCCGCCGCCGGTCTACCTCGTTTTCTGTGGTCTTAGGGCCATGGAGGCATGGTGGATCCCGGCCCTTGCCAGCGGGAGGGCTCCGTTTTTTCATACTCTTTTGAGTTTTGTTACGGTTTGTGTCGTGCTCAGAGAGGCCAGGCGGGAGCGGCTCTCTGAAGATGGAATAAGGTTCTCCCCGCCTTGTCCCCATCCCAGTGGTGTTTCTAGCATCGTCGGAGGGTGTGTGGAGGTTTGTCTCCGGCGGATCTCGCGGGATTCGGTCGGCGTTTGTCTTCGGTGGATCCACGTGGATCTTGTCTTCGTTCGTCTGTGTTCGTGTGTCTACAGGTTGTATCCTTCCGATCTACGCTTCTCTTCATAGGCGGCGGTTGCTATTCTGGTGCGCTGGTCCTATGGGGCCTTAGCACGACGACTTTCCGACTGTCTACTACAACAAGGTTTGCCCGGCTCCGATGAGGGAGGGGCGAAGACGGCGGCGCGCCTTCGGCTCGCTCCAGTGCTAGTAGTCGTCGTTAGGTGGTCTACGGACCTAAATATATTTTTTACTTCTGGTGTTCTTTATACTACCTTGACAGTTGATAAATAGATCGAAAGTTATCCTCGCAAAAAAAAAAATGAAACTATGTACTAATCTCTACTTTGTCCAAACTACTGGAACAGAGAGAACCCCCTTAGATCTCTACGTAATCCAACCTACTGGAACCAACAAATCCCCTCAGATCTATAGTATAACAGCTGAAAAAAAAAATCGGGGTAATGGAGAAACAAACCTAAAAACAAACAAATGAAAAAGGCCCCCCGAAAACCTGCCCAGCCCACCGAGAAACCCTCCCCGTCCCCCGACACACGAACAAGCCTGACAGCAAAAAAAAACAAGCAAACGGGTTGGACACGCGCGTTACACAGGCCAAAACAAGACAACCCACTTCCAGCGAGAATTTTGAAGCAAAGAAAGATCCGACGGATGACGTGTGTCGACCGAGACTTCGTTAAATCTCTAGCAAGTCCGAATAAAAAACCATGAACTACATGATGCCGCGCGGAACTTGAGGAGCAGATCAGATCGCAGCAGCGTACAAATGATGCATGGGCTCCGCTCCCCGCGGCCCCGGCGATGGCATGGGCGGCTCCTCTCGCAGCCCAGGCCGGTGCTATGCGTGCCACCCACCGCACGAATGAGCGCTACCCTGTCCCCGTATTTGGGCGCATCTTTGACCAAAGTTAGAGGTAGCGTTGCCTCCTCCTCAATCCCCAGTTCCTGTTTCACGCACACTGCAGATGCCCGAGCACATGAGCTCATGTATGTAATTGGATTTATCCATCACGTACACGTACGCGCGCAGACAACTCCAACGTCGGCATGGCATCCAAGGTCTCCGTGGCCGGACCACCAGGTGCGCGAGCGTCGGTCGATCTCGATCCCGTTGTTTAAGACTGTACACACTGCAATCCCCGAGGGGAGCGCCGCTCGCGCTCGCAGCGCCCGCCAAGTGTGTATGTATCTGGTAGCTAGCGTCCAAATTGACCTACTCGTCTTTGACTTTCTGGGAAGATTCGCACGGCACGAGGCATCGCATATTGGCATGGCATGCCATGGCGCACTACGTACGTACTCGCACCTGCTTTCGCATGTGGTCGGCCTCCCGCCTTTTCCGTCTGCTCCGGCTCATCAGTCCTCGAGGCCAGGGTAGTGTAGACGGAATACTGTTGCAGAAAGGCTCAAAGGAAGCCTTAAGATGCCCTTCACACAGGCAGCGTGCTTAAGGAAGCTAGCTACTCTATAAGGAGGTGTATGTATGCATGAACCTGGGGCACCCGACGCAGGCCCCTCACGTGGCTACCGATGTTTTGAGAGAGAATCAGAGGATTTGGACGGTTTTTCTGATACGCTGGTGGATGAATCGATGAAGCGCCGGTGCGGGAAAACGTACAGTCTATCGGCTATTTTTTTTTTCTTTAAAAAACACAGTGTCTTTGTATTGATAGAAAGAAGAGGTGTTACAGGCAACCCTATATGATGCATTCTGCGTCATATAGCCGACCTTTTGCACATGAATTGGTGAGCGACCGATATCTGAGCCGGCCCGTTAAGGCGTTCTATCCTGGTTTTGGAAGCTAGATTTACCAGTTGGTGAATCTTGTAGCAGGTTCCTGAACGTTTTCTTTTCTTCTGGTTTTTACTTTTTTATTTTTTATTTTTCTGTTTTTGTTTCTTTTTAAACTATTTCAAAAAATATTCGCGTTCATTAAAATGTTTGGAAATTTCAAAAAAATGCATTTTGAAAAATATTTCAAAAAATGCTCGTGTTTTTAAAATGTTGTTCATAAATTCAAAAACTATTCACATTTTCTTAAATGTCCATAATGTTTTTTTAAAATTTTGTTTTTAAACAATTGTTTAGAATGTCAATAAATGTTCCTGTTTCAATTTTCTGTCACAAATTAAAAAAATCTTCTTGTTTTCGAATAAAGGCCAGGAATTTCAAAAAAATATTGGGCTTTTCAAAAAAAATTCAGAATTTTGAAAAATGTTCTCATTATCAAATTTTGTTAAAAAGTGTTCAAGAATTTCGAAAAATATTCGTGTTTTAAAACATTGTCCATGTCTTTTGTGTTTTCAAAAAATGTTCCCATTTTTTCTAAAGCTGTTTTAAAATTTTCAAAAAATCAAATTAAAAATTTCCATGTTAATTCAAAAAACCGTACGAAAAAACCTGAGGAAAATTACTGCTACAGTGATCGCGTCGAAAAGCTACAGTGGCCCATCGCTGCAATACTGACCCAAATTACTCGCTACTACGACCCGTCGCTACGGTCCTTTGTAAATGGGTCGGCCCAACCGTGGTGTCCCCTGTGCGTCGGGGCATTGTTGGACGCTGAGAGCATCATATAGGACCTCCCTTTGTTACAGGATCATTACAGCGGACCGAGATCAGGTGACCTGCCCATGGCAAGTCACGCTGCAACATGTGCCGTCACATCTTCCATCCAAATACCATCCAACGGACAGTATATAGTAATACAAAGCAAAAAAAAAGCTCCCGCACTAGACGTCCCAGGCATCCAACACAGCACAACAAAAACGCTTCATACTTAGCCTTTTGCAGCCACTGGACAATACAAACAGCAACCTTTCAGTAATTTAACAGTACAAACCGCAATCGTATATGTTGTACGGAATTTGCCCTGTTTGATAGCAAAGTTCTAAAAAGACCAAACTATCAAAAACTACAATAATTTTGCATGTAGGTATAAAATACCATGGTTTTAATATGACAACGTTTTTTGAAGTATTCACAATGCAGAGGACCTATTTGGCTACACCACAGAATGCTGTAAAATTTACTAGCTAGCCGTTGGCCGTGCATGCATTCGTAGCTAGCTAGCCGTTGCTTTTGGCGGTGCAAACTCTATTTCTGTTGTGTTTATCTAGCTAGGTAGCTGGCTAGCCCTTGCCATCAGCGTGCATAGAACAGCAGCATGCACAAACAACTCCAGCTTGTATGTTAAGAAAAAGGCCACCCACAACACGGCTCTTTAATTTTTCCTCAAAATTGTAAAGGAGTTTGGGTTCAGCGATTAGTAGTACTCCTTAAGAGAGGATGTGATCGCCTCTCCTGACCTTGGCTGATCTAAAAAGGATAGCTATGGATTGCTGGATCCTTTCTATGATCAACGTATCCAACCTAGCTATCTCATTCGCATTAGGGAACAGGCAGGACCGGGGATCGGCGCGGCCGCGCAAAGACAGGGGCCGACGGCCGGGGCGGACAGGCAAGAGGAGAGGAAGAGGGAGGATGAAAGATAGCGGAGTCACCTTTGATATCTTAAGCTTCGTCCTCGTCTTTTCGTTTCCCCATGGCCACGAGCGGAGAAATCCACAGAGACGACAGGGTGGGTGGTGGCAGCGGAGGCGATGGCGTGATAGGCTGATAGCGAGACAAGTTTGTTAGGGTGGCGTGACTGGCGTCGGCGGCGGCGGCGACGGCGGCTTGATAGCGAGATGAGTTTGTTGAGAGTATCTAGCGACCGACTCGTTTCTTTCGCTTGCTCTGTTTAAAAAAAACAAGGTTCGGGGTTCTTTTTATTATGTAGAGAAATTACCACAGTTTTGTAAATACTCTAGTTTTAATAACATAGTTTTTAGAGTTAGCCAAACTCAGTATTCTCAAAATACTTAGAAAATACTTTGCAATCAAACAGGGCTAGCACTCTCTAGCATCACCATTCAACACTTAACAATGAAAAACAACAGTCCTATATGTTGTACCAAATCATCAATATTTAAATTCAGACAATCCATTCATCACAAAAAATTCAGAAAGCACTTGGTTGAAATTCAGTGCCACTTGTCATTGAAATTCTGAAGCTCTTAACATTCAAATTCCGTGCCAACAAGTGCTACTACCCAAACAATCATTCAAGTGTAGAAATTTGGCCATTTCACTTGTACATTTGGGCCACATAATACTATAGTTAGCCCATAAGTACTATAGTTAACCATGTCCAAAATACTATGTAACAAACTTGCATGGTAGAACAGATATCATCCTCACAAAGGTGGAGGCGTCAAGAGCTGGGCGAAACTGATGGTGCCATTGCAAATTTCTTACAAACAAATTTAGCACAAGAAAATAGCAGTAGACTAATCAAGGAAGAGGATAGGGGATCTGTGAAGAGTTGATGCCGCTACGCCTCAGGCGACCACTAGGGCATCAGGTGTCATCGGTGAAGCGGGGAGCTTGGTCTGGGTGGTGCTCCTCCTCGGCCTGCGGCGGCGCATCGCGGCAACAGTTTCCCAGCCTGATGGGGCGCTCCGTTCATGCCCTCTAGCAGCGGGTGCGCTGATTGGCCTTGCTGACGCTGATGGTGCGGCCGCCAAGCTCCTCGCCGTCCATGCCCTGGATGGGGTAAATATGTTGTAGAGCATACGCTTCAGGACACCCCCTTATCTAGCCACTCATTTTTGCATCGCGTGTCGGGACCCCGATTCTAAGTCACACCGATCTAGGATAAGACACTTATCACTTTGCGGCCTCACGCACGGTACCCCACGGCTGCCGCCTTTACCTTGGCCGGGACCATTTGCGTCTTTTGGCTCACGTATATGATTGTGATGCTAGCATCCATATGACAGAGAATCCGGATCGACATGACTAGTCATAAACCAAGGTGGCACAAACGTACCAATGCACGTGTCGGTCATCAGCGTGTGTAACTGGGCTGTAGCAAGCTATCAGGACTCCAGTAACACCGCGTGACATTTCCCCGTAGGGACAGACACATGAGCAAAGAAGGATACATGTCGGTCAATCCATGTGTTCCGGAGCAGTAGCGAACTACCAAGGCTCAGTGGAAGCACTAGGAGGCATTTCCCTGTATGGAAGGCTACCAAAGCAGATAACTAGGTGTCGAATCCCACACATACCAATGCATTTCAAAACATACACACAACATGCACGATATGTGTAGATACAACATGGCATCACAACATAACTCTACGACTCAAAGTATTCATTTAAGAGACTCCGAAGAGCCATAAATAGCATGATATTACAAACATGGGTCTCATGACTCAACACTCAAAGTCATACAAACAACAAGCGGAAGCATAAACCTGTCTGAGTACAGACAGCTGAAAAGAAAGAAGGCTAGAAAGTTTGTCTATCTACAAGACCGTCCATAGGAACCAGACCTCTGTCTGGGATTCCCAAGCTACTCGGTCAACATCGAACTCGTCGTTGAAACCACTAGTGAGACTAACGTCTCCTCTGCAAAAACATAAATTAGCAACCGTGAGTACAAAGGTACTCAGCAAGACTTACATCAGAACTATCTACATATGCATCAGTATCAACAATGGGGTTGTGGAGTTTAACTGCAGCAAGCCAGCTTTGACTCAGTGGCTATTCTGTACTACGACTACCAGTAACTTCTTTGGGGTGAGAGAGCGCACACGAGTCCACATAGTCACCACGACAATACACCACTATGGATCCGCTCCCGTCTCCCTACGAGAAGGCCATCCATAGCACTCACACTTATCTTGCGCATTTTAGAGTATCCATTTCAACTTGTCTATGAACAATGTAAGCTTTCCAAGTAGTCCATAACCGAGGACGCGGCTATCCGAATAGATCATTAATCCTGCAGGGGTGTACTTCTTCACACATGTTTCCACCACTTAGCGCCTGCACACGACATGTGCTCCGCAGACATCAAGCGAAAGCCGGCGTGGGTGTAGACCATGACCTGACTAACCACACAAGACTCTAGTCCAGGTTTATCGCCTATTTGAGACTGAACCCGCAAGGAAGTCCGGCCGAAGTTTCCAATATGGCCCCCAACGATGAGAACATGGTTCCCAAGAGCACCGTCCGGGTGTCACTTGGTACACCGTGGCTCGTGCCTGCCGTAACAAAGCCTACCCCTCCGGTCAGCGCTAAGTACGGCCCCCAGCACATCCTATAAACACCAGAAACTAGTTGCAACTCCTGGACAGAGATCAGGGCGATTAATAAGTCGAGCGGGGTCATATTTCAGGGCCCAATGTGTGGTAGTAGCTGTTCTTGGATCACAAACACGGAACTCAGTTCTTAAGGACGGTCTCAATGAGACAACCCACCATGTACTCCTACATGGCCTCTCATCGCTACCTTTACCAAATCGGATTCACACACTTAGCTCTCATCAGTAGGACATGTTCACAACCATTCCAATTCATCGCTCAGATGGATCAGACCTGACACAACTCTAAGCAATAGTAAGCACAGCAAGCAAGCATGGATGAGTAGGCACAACATGGCTCAAGCAATTCCTACTCATGCTAGTGGGTTTTACTATTTACTGTGGCAAAGACAGGTCATGCAGAGGAATGGGTTCAACTACCGCAACAAGTAACAGTTGAATCGCTGTTGTCCTAATGCAATAAAAGAGAGCAAGAGCGAGAGAGTGGGATTGTATCGGAATGCTCAAGGGGGTTTGCTTGCCTGACACTTCTGAAGATATCAATGCTCTTCATCGGTGTCAACGATCACAACGTTGGAATCATCTTCTACCGAGAAGGAACAACCACCGACAAACAAGAACGAACACAATCAATGCAATGCAACAATATGATGCATGATCATGACATGGCAATATGCTGTGATTTGGGCTAATGCAACTAGCAACAATTTAAATGAAGTTGGTTCGAACCCAAGGTTCAAATTCAAACTCCATATAAGACATTTCAAATGCCATTTATTCCAAATTGTCATATACAGCAACTTTAAGTTGTTCAAACATGCATGAAAATGCCATAAACAGATTCTTCATATTTTTCTAATCATTTTTCATATATAAATCTTTTCCATCTGAGTTATGGTTGATTTACTATGAATTTTTGAAGTTTAAAGCATTTTCTGGAATTTCTGGTTATTCTAAAATAAATTAAATCCAGAAAATGTTTTACTGCATCAGCATAACATCAGGATGACGTCGGCAGGTCAACTGACCGTGCCAGGTCAGACCTGACGTGTGGGTCCCAGCATTCAGTGTCACAGAGGTTAATTAGGGTTTAAATTAAGCTAAACTAAAATTAGCATGGGGCTGGCCCCACTTGTCATTGACCCAGGGGAGGTCAAACCCCTGGTCAACTGGGTCAAACTCGCTGGCGTTTAGCCGCCAGCGAGGCCAAACGCGGCGGTGATGCTTAGGATTGCGTTGTGGTGCACCGTTTGATGCGTGCTTGGGCTCTATGGATAGCTCTCGCTGGTGCGCGTTGAACGGTGGTGGTGGCCGAGCCTGAGGTGGCCGGAGTTGACGGCGGCGAACTCGACAGCGGCAGCCGGCGTTCGGGTGTGCGCGGAATCGCAGCTGCGGCATACAAATGAGCGGGGCTTTAAGCTAGGGCTGCTCTACGGGGTGCGGTGAGCACATTGGACGCACGACCAGGACCAAATGGTCACCGGAGCTACGTCGGCGACGAGCTCGGGTGGCGGCACGTTCGGACACAGGCGATACGGCGGCTACGACGAGCAAGCGAGGCAATGGAGAGAGGGGTTCGAGGCAGGGGCTCACATCGGTTGCAGTGGAGGCTTCGGCGAGCTTGGGGAGGGGCCGGAGCGAGCGAGGTGGCGATGGCGATCTCGGCGGCCGAAGGAGGAAGAAGAGGTCGGGGATGGCGCTCCGGGCCTCTTCCGGTCGCGTGGCTCGGCGAAGACGGTGTAGAGGACGAAGGCGGAGCTCGTGGACACGTCGGGGAAGCACGGGGGTGGCTGTGGACGCGACTACGACGGTGGCGTGCACACGGCAGTCTCGGCCATGGCGTCGGGAGGGCGAGGGGGAGAGCAGGGGGGCGAGTGAGGAGGTCGGGGCGATCGGGACGACACTGAGGAGGATCTTCGTGTCGTCGCGCTGGCCTGGGAGAGGCAGGCAGGCAGGTGGCGTGGCGCGCCGAGCGTGCGCACGCGTCGGGCACGCGCCCGCGTCCTCCTGGCGCGGTGGAGACGACAACTGGCTGCTGAAAGCACATTTGCTCCCTTGGTGGTTTTGATAATTCATAACAACATATATCTTATTGAACTAATGTCCATTCAAGATTAAGATTTCAGGATGTTCAATGATTGGCATGGCATGGACTAGAGATGTGGACCCCTCAAAATGCTAAGGACAAGGATTGGCAAAAGATCAAGACTCTACATTTTTGGTTTAGTGATCCAAGATCACATTGAGTCCATAGGAAAGCCAATACTATTAAAAGAGGATGAGGTGTTGCTTAATGGTCTTTTTGCTCAACTGCTTAGTGACAGTATTCCTGAACCCTCAACCACTCTCTCTAACCAAATATGTCCTAAACCTACAGTCCAGCTCGGCCCCACCGATATTCCCTATCCGGCCCCACCGAGTTCATCCAAGACTTAGCCACTGCCAAAACCCTAACAAATCGGATCCACCGAAATGGATCTCGGTCCCACCGAGATGGCCTTGCCAACTCTCTGTAATCGGTTGCATTTACTTCGGTCTCACCGAGTTATGCAAATCGGTCTCACCGAGATGGCTTGCCAAGTCTCTGTTGCCTTATTGCTTCACTTCGGTCCAACCGAGTTGATGCAATCGGTGCCACCGAGATGAGGTTTGCCCTAAGCCATTGCACTTCGGTCCATCCGAGTTGTCCGTATCGGTCCCACCGAGATTCCTAAAGTTCATATCTTTTACATAGTTCGGTGCTACCGAGATGATCGTTTCGGTGCCACCGAGTTGAGTCAAAAGTGTGTAACGGTTGGATTTTGTGTGGAGGCTATATATACCCCTCCACCACATCCTTCTCTGTAAGGAGAGCCATCAGAACGTGCCTACACTTCCACCATACATTTTCTGAGAGAGAACCACCTACTCATGTGTTGAGATCAAGCTATTCCATTCCTACCATTTGAACCTTGATCTCTAGCCTTTCCCAAGTTGCTTTCCACTCAAATCCTTCTTCCACCATAGCCAAATCTGTGAGGAGTTGTTTGAGTGCTGGGAAGACTATCATTTGAAGCACAAGAGCAAGGAGTTCATCATCAACACACCGTCTATTACCTTTTGGAGAGTGGTGTCTCCTAGATTGGTTAGGTGTCACTTGGGAGCCTCCAACCTGATGTGGAGTTGAACCAAGGAGTTTGTAAGGGCAAGGAGATCGCCTACTTCGTGAAGATCTACCCCGAGTGAGGCTAGTCCTTCGTGGACGTAAGCCATGGTAGAATAGACAAGGTTGCTTCTTCGTGGACCCTTCGTGGGTGGAGCCCTCCGTGGACTAGTGCAGCCGTTACCCTTCGTGGGTTGAAGTCTCCATCAACGTGGACGTACGATAGAACCACCTATCGGAACCACGCCAAAAACCACCGTGTCTTCATTGCGTTTGAAATCTCTAATCCCTCCTTTACTTACATATGCAATTGCTTACATTCCGCTGCTATACTCTTAGAATTGCATGTGTAGGGTGATGCTTGACATGTACTATTGCTAAAATCTGCCTACAACTAAAATTGGGAAAAGGTTAGGTTTTATTTGGTCAAGTAGTCTAATCACCCCCCCTCTAGACATACTTTCGATCCTACAGCAGCGGCCAGCTGGGCTGGGCCGGCCAGGTAAGGCCCAGGTAGGCCTTTCTCTCTCTCTCTCTTTTCTAATTCTTTACTGTTTTCTATTTTTATTCCTCTGTTTTGATTTAGTAAAAATACTAAATCATTTTGTAAAATCCTAAAATAATTTGTGGACACTTTCTGAGTTATTCCAGTGGCCCACATTTAGTTTCAGAATTATTTAAGCATTTAATATAATTATAGCAATTAAATGCCCAAATTCAAATACACTATGATTTAATTCAAAAATCCAGAGATGACCTAGAAAATGTGCACCATTTTTGGCAGAGGTTTTCACCCATTTCAAAAATGATGAACTTTTTTGAAGGGCATTTTGGATTCATTGAAAATATTTTTAATTGATCCTAGTATTACAAAGGGGTGCTATGGTTTGATCATTCCCCATTTCAAATTTAATTGAAATTTAAACATGATGCATGGATGCAGATGCAACTATTTACAATCAATATTCTAGGGCTGTGACATCACGATTCATGCAAATACTTTTGTCTTTTTTGTTTCTCCCATATAGAACAACATATGAACTTCAAACTGCGGGATCTGCCCGTCTCCCGATCGTTGACGACATGAGGAATCATGACATATACAATCGAGTTAGACACATGGAAATTTCACCAAATAATTACAGATCTGTATGTAAACAAGGGGATTTAAACCTAGAAACCCAACGGCAAGGGAACATGCACAGATCCATCGAAAAGGAATGAACTTGCCAGCAACGAACAGAAGCATCATACTAAAGTACCATCAAGCAACTCCCAAGCACGAACACAATGCTGATGAACACCGCCGCCGACCAACAAAAGGGGATCGACCCCATGTCCACACAGGAAAAGGGAACAAACTACTACTGTAGGAAAGATCTAAACCTAACCACATGTAGGGGAACGCATCAGAAAACAAAAATTTTCCGACCTACGCACCAGCCTAGAACCACTATGAAGACTGCATACAAGGTTTTTAGAAATATTATTATGCTCCCACTTACTTTCTTGTAATCACAAGCATCTTCGTTATCCATTGATGAAATCAAACTATTTTGACTATTTCATCAAAAACGAAGATTCCAAATCCATTTTGCTCTCTTCTGTCCATTGCTGGAACTTTGAAGTTTGCATACTCACTAGCATCCTTTGGATCGACAAAAAACTTTGGAATGTATCACATGCAAGTCCTAGGTTGCATTTCCATCACATGGAAATCCTTTTGGCATCCATGTTTCATATCTCATGTTTGAAATATGTATTAATTGCTAGTTTAACCCGAACCGACTTTAAGCATCGCTACGGTGAGACAACCTCATCGTAGTCAACTCCTTGAACTTGTTATTTTCAACAAGTCGAACTTTATGGATAAAATATTTTATCCACATCAGTTTATAGTTCCATTAATGTTCGTTAGACTCTAAGTCTTCCGAAGGGTTTATCAAGATATAATCTTGAATCATTTATATGGAAACTATCTCGGATTATATTGGCTTTTAGCCAATTCCGGAGTCAGGGCCCATCAACGCTTCCTTGTGTATGGTAGGTATACTGTTGTCCAACAACAATATCTCGTTAGCGCACCTGAGAGGTTTGCACGAGTCTTGCCTACGTGGTTCAGCTGCAAGTTCGACCGAAGTCCATACATTTTATGGTAGAAACTTCTGTATCAGTCGCAGTAGGAAACTCTGGAATTACTTCCAAGGTTTCTTTCCTTTGACCTGATAACGAAGATACTGTTATCTCGTTGAGTTGCACTGTCCTCCCACTCACCTTTTGCAAGAAACATTTTCTTCAAAATCACACCGTTCTTTGTGGCAAACATTTTGCCTCGGTACAGTGAGGGAGGAATACCCAATAACTTGGGATAACCTACAAAGTAGCACTTGTCTGATTTGGAATAGGTTTGTAAATATTTTACACAAGCCCCATATTCCAAATGTTAAGAAAAGATATAACATGGTTGGGTGTACCATACCATGGTGTCATTTCAACAGATCTGATGGCGCTCTTTTCAGTGTAAAAGCCGCAGTCTCTAAAGCATTACTTTAAAAGGGATAATGGCAAATTGATTTATGTCATCTTTGATCTTACCATGTCATAAATGGTTTGATTACATCTTCACGGACATTCCACTCACAGTGGTGTTCCGGGAGGTGTAAGTTATGAAACTCTTTTCACAACTCATCAGACATTCGCTAAACTTGTAACTCAAATATTCCTTTCTGCAATCTAGTTTGCAGAAACATAATCTTTCTTGTTACAATAATTTCCACTTCATGTTGAAAACCTTTCGAATGATTTCAAAAGATGCAGACTTACGTCTCATCAAGCAAATATCCATATATCTACTTGAGTCATTTTTAAAGATAGACAAATCCACTGCTAGCAATAACCTTTATTGGACTACATACATCAAAATGTATGATTACCAATAAGTTCGTTGCTCATTCCTAATGGCCTGTGAACAGTATTTTAGTCACTTCACTTTTCGGAGGATTGTCAGATGATTCATAATCAAACGACTTCAAAATCCATCATTATGGAATTTCTCCATGCGGGTTTCTCCAATGTGACCAAATGCAGTGCCACATGTGTGGTATTCTTTTAGTCTTGCAACATTTAGCGTCAGTGTTGTGGATGTATCAGGTTACCATCAATATTCATAACATACATCCCATCCCTGATGGAAGTATGGCCCATATGTTATTCATAATACTGAACAACAATTGTTCTTTTATGAATAACATGTAGGAGATATGCCCTAGAGGCAGTAATAACAGTTATTTTGTATCTCCGAGTTTGTAATGAATGTTTAGTTTCCATGCTATAACTGCAATGATTCTCGAGTCTGCAATATCCCCGAGGCTTGGAGGGAAACTCATGTGCACGTGTGGTATACTAAACGGTAAAATGTATTCCTAGTCTTGCCTCTAAGACTGGCTCAAGTATTGCATGATGATCCTGTTTTCCTGATCATGGGCATGTCTATGCTGGCAATTTTGAGGGCACAATGTTAGGAGAACACTTGTGTTGAATCGACCCGAATTGATGTTATGCTATGAGATACATTCGTCACAAGCTAATGGTTAATAACACAGAGATAGTTAATGTTTGCATAATTCCTTAGACCATGAGAGTATCGAGTTCCTTCGTGCTTGCTTCATGAACTTTGGGGTTTGTTAAACGTCATCCGTAACTCGGTGGCTATTACGGCAGCTTACGGGTTCACGGAAAGGTATGACAAGGAACGAGATAGCTCAAGATTGGGATTTGCTCCTCCGACGATGGAGAGATATTCTTGGGCCCTCTCGGTGTTACGGTATCCATCATCGTCTGGCCAGACACAGAGTGATTTGATCACAGGGATGCCGGAACACGGAAACGAGAAAAGAGAACAAAACCGGTAACGAGGTAACTTGCATGCTGGAAAAGTTGTTGATCCACGGGGATGCAGATAAATCTCACCTCGGGTGTTTGTAACATATTGGGAAGCAACAGGAATAGCACACGGCAACTGGAGGTTCACTCGAATATTCATTCGTGTGGGTATAGGGGTCAATATGGGTGTCCACGGCTCCGATGTTGATCATTGATCGGAAAGTGTTCCGGGTCATGTCTATACTTCACCGAACCTATAGGGTCACACCCTTAAGGGTCATGTATCTGCTGAATACTAGACAGGGAGTCTGAGAGAAAATCACCGGAAAAGTTTCGAACGCAACGGAAACGTTCCGGAGAGGACACCGGAATAGTTCCGGTAAAGCTGAAAAGTTATTTCAGTGGATACCATTAAGTCAAATTGGTTTCGGCACACGCCTGGAAATTCTTGGAGGATGCCAGAAGTGTTCTGGAAACTTCTGGGAATTTTTCGGGATAAAAACCAGAAATGTTCCGGAGCTGCCGGAACCGATTTGGTTGCTTTTCGCAGATGATAATCACTAATCCAAAATTGTTTCGGAACGCGTCCAAAATCATTTGTGTGGCTACTGGAATTATTCTAAGACCCACAGAAATATTTTTGGTTCTAACGGTCGCGGAAAATTGGTTCCGTGAATAGTGAAAATCACTTTATGGATATTTTTTGGAAAGCCACCTTTTAGGGCTTTTCCCAAAAGGCTTCTAGAAGGGATTGGGGAGCAAGGAACCCCCATGTGGGGGGGGGGGGGGGCTAGGGGTGGCCGGCCAAGTTGGAGCTCCTCCATGGAGCTCCACTTGCCTTCCTTTTATGCCCTTGAGGAGAATCCATGTGATGGGTTTTTTGGGTATTTTTCCCATATGGCTTTCCTATAAATAGAGGTGGAGGGGTGCTCTCCAAAGATCATCCTTGCTCTCATACACATGCCATAGACTTGTCTGGCTTCTCTCTCCCTCCCAGCGAAATAGTTTCATAGAGCCGAAAGTCTGTCTGGGTTCCGGCAGGAACTAGTTCTGGATGGCGAAGCCCTGCCGGATAGCTGACACCGTATGTGTGCAACCCCGTAGAGAGGTCATAGTTTCGATCTTTTGCCCGAGGGGCTGTTCGATTTTCCTCTCGAAGGGCTGTCCGAGTTACCGTTCGAGTTTCGAGGGTCCTCCCGAAGGGCTGTCCGAGTTACGATTCGAGTTTCGAGGGTCCTCCCGAAGGGCTGTCCGTGACATCGTTCGAGGGACTGTTCGACCGCCTCCCGAAGGGCTGTCCGACGAGGGAGTACATCCTCGCGGTTGGGAAGATGTAAATCCTAGCTGCGGGGATCTGCACCGACGATCTACACCGACTCTTCTTGTGCTGCGCTACGAGTCGGTACGGATCAGATCAAACCTTGTATGACATATCCATAGTGGTCCTGGGCGTGCTCGTTGTACCGAATTTTTTTGTTTTCTGTCGCGTACCCCTACAGTGGCATCAAGAGCCATGCTATGCGTAGATGCAGGTTACGATCTAGAATACATGGAGATGTATGGGTATTGCATAATATAATTTTGGAGTAGATGGGATCTATTGCTGAAAATTATTTATGCGGGTAGCAGATGAAATCTGTTACCCGATGTTCATGTTGCTTCCCTAGAATTTGTGTATTTCTGATATCGAGACAGCATGGTGGAATTTGACAAAGTTCTGGCAATCCGCGATCCTGATTGATCAACGAAGTGCTATCAGTTCTTTGGGTTCCACCATAGTCAAAAGAAAGATGAAATTTCGCAGACGAAAGGGCAATACAGATATGATTTGCACGGGGGTCATGCATATGACGAAGTTTAGTATGGGGCTCGAGATTTTATTATCTCATGTTTCATACACCCCGCGATGTTAATCTAGCGACTTGAATAATCAAACTTGATGATAAAACGTTGGTAGCTGCGGTTTAAGTCAAAACCTTAGAAGCCACGTAAAATAAAATTTTGCATAAACCGATTAGAGGCGTCTAACTTGGTTTTGCAGGATGTGCATGTGATGTGGTATAGCAATGCTCATATTAATTCGATTATGTATGAGATGACTATATGATGCAAATTTATTAACATGACCTGCGTGTCATGATTCGGCATGATGGCTGGAGCCATATGATTGTCACTTTAATGACCTGCGTGTCAAACTTAAGTAATGCACTTATTTTATTAGCTATAGAGATAGAAATATTATCTGGTGCATCGACAAGGTGGTGGCAATCTTCGCGAAGGTGAACACCGATGCAAATGCCGAAGACGAAGAAATTAAAGACTTCTCCGTCAGAAAGGGCTATACCATATCATGCTATTATGAATTGCCTGAGATGTTTATCCCTTATGATGCACCCTTTTGATTGCGCGGTAGTCGCTTTTTATTAGGGTGATCTCTCACTTAAAATATCAAAGTTGTTAGTGTTCACCCAAGTGTAGCACCGTCTGAAATTCGTATCTTTTCGGGGTGCGCCATGTACAGATGAGCACGAACGAATCGAGAGGAATGAGGCGGGTGAGGTCAGACCTCGCAGCAAGATCACTTGGTTGTCTTTCACGTTCAGTCAGGAGAGTTCTGAGCTCGCAACACGCCCATCGAAAGATGAACAAGAATCACATAGAGATGTGATCGGCAAGTTGGCCTACCGATTGAAATTCGCGCCATCAGTGATGAACCCGTCAATGGCGTCAAATTAAAATACGGATCTTGAATCACTCATAATCAATTTTGAGAGATATTGATTTGAGTGGGAGCGCACTTTAGAATAAAATTGTTTATTCACTAGTGCCAAAAATCATTATGAACAAAGTCTAAGTGAAACTTGTGTTTTCCGTTGTAGATCAAATGGCTCGCAACACCGCGTTCAACTTAGGCCCGATGTTAGAGAAAGAGAAGTTAGATGCGACTGGAAACAACTACGCAGACTGGGTCCGTAACCTGAGGATTTTCCTCAGGAGCGCTAAGAAAATGTATGTGCTTGAAAATGCTCTTCCAGCTAAACCGGCGGCCACTGCCCCGGAAGATGAACAAAATGTCTGGGCCACTAAGGATGATGATCACAACTTAGTGCAGTGCCTCATGCTAGCTTGCATGAGTGCAGGGCTTCAAAAACGTGTTGAATTCCTTAAACCCCGTGATATGATCCGGGAATTGGACGCTCTGTACAAGGAAACCGCACGGTCTGAACGATTTGATATCATGAAGGCCGTGATGGATTGCAAGATGGCTGAGGGTAGTTCAGTTGGCGAACACGTGGTCAAAATGATTGGCTATGCTGAAAGGCTCAAAACCCTAGAATTTCCAATTCCACCGGGCCATATGATGGACATGATGCTTTCTTCACTCCCTCCGTCTTACGACGGTTTTGTCATGAACTACAACATGAGTGGGATGGAGAAGACACCGGAAGAGGTGCTCGCCATGCTGAAAACTGCGGAAGGAGGACTGCGGAAAAATCGCAAGCAAGCAAGTGTTGCTTGTGAATAAAACCGCCAGTTTAAAAAAGAAAGGCAAGCCAAAGAAGGGAAAGGGCGCCGGTAAGACCGGCTCCCAAAGCAACTCTAAGGGCGGAGCCAAGAATGAAACTGAGTGCTTCTACTGCAAGGGTACAGGACACTGGAAGAGAAACTGCAAGAAGTATCTGGAAGATAAGAAGTCCGGGAAAACCGGAAAAGGTATAATTGTTATACAAGTTAATGTCATTGACGTTTTTCTTGCTAGCGAAAATTCTAAGTCTTGGGTATTTGATACCGGATTGGTTGCTCACATTTGCAACTCGATACAGGGACTTCAGAAGGTGCGCAAGCTAGCAAAGAATGAAGTCGTGATGCGCGTCGGGAACGGCGCTGGGATCGCTACTCAAGCCGTCGGCATTATGCCTCTACGTATCCCTTCAGGATTTATCTTAGAACTAAATAACTGTTATTTTGTTCCACTATTGTTTAGAAACATTATCTCTGGATCATGTTTAGTACACGATGGGTATTCGTACAAGTCTGAGAACAATGGTTGTTCACTTTATTGTAAGGATATGTTTTATGGATTTGCACCTATTGTTGGGGGCCTTTTCATACTAAATCTTGAATGTGGAAATGATGTCTTTAACGTGAATGCTAAACGCCTTAAGAAGGCTGATACCACCACCACTTTCATGTGGCACTGTCGGCTTGGCCACATCGGAAAGAAACGCATGCAAAGACTCCATAAAGATGGAGTTTTACCGTCCTTTGATTTTGAATCATTTGACACATGTGAAGCTTGCTTGATGGAAAAAATGAACAAGACGCCATTCACGGGTCATCCTGAACGGGCGAGTGAATTGTTGGAAATAATACATAGTGATGTATGTGGTCCAATGAGCACAATCGCATGGGGTGGGTATTTCTACTTCGTGACTTTTACGGATGATTTGAGTAGGTATGGATATATCTACTTGATGAAGCATAAGTCGGAGACCTTTGAAAAGTTCAAACAATTTTAGAATGAGGTAGAAAATCATCGTAACAAAAGGATTAAGTTTCTGCGGTCTGATCGCGGGGGCGAATACCTTAGTCACGAGTTTAGCCAACATCTGAGTGACCGTGGAATCGTTTCACAGCTTACGCCTCCCGGAACTCCACAGCGAAACGGAGTGTCGGAAAGACGTAACCGAACCCTGTTAGACATGGTAAGGTCGATGATGTCTCTTACAGATCTGCCGATATCTTTTTGGGGTCATGCACTAGAAACTACCGCTCACACATTAAATAGAGCACCGTCTAAGTCTGTTGAGACGACACCATATGAGTTATGGAACGGGAAGAAACCCGGTTTGTCGCATCTCAGAATTTGGGGATGTGAAGTATACGTAAAACGTTTACAACCTACCAAACTCGATCCCAGATCAGACAAATGTTACTTTGTAGGTTATCCCAAGGAAACAATTGGGTATTCCTTCTACCACCCGTCCGATAACAAAGTGTTTGTTGCCAGAAATGGACAATTTCTTGAGAAAGAGTTTCTCGCTAAAGAAGTGAGTGGGAGGACAGTACAACTTGATGAGATTATTGAATCTTCGGCAACCGTTGATATGGCTAAGGAACCGGAAGAAATTCCTCTAATTATCCCTACAACCGAGCCGGAAGTTGTCGCATGTGATGCGGAATCAGACAATGTTGTAACTGAACCGCGCAGATCAGGTAGGGCTATCCAGCCACCTGAGTGGTTTCATAACGAAATCTTCATTCTTGAAGACGATGAACCTGCGCACTACAAGGAGGCGATGGCGGGGCCCAGCTCAAGGGAATGGCACAAGGCCATGAAATCCGAGATGGAATCCATGTACGAAAACCAAGTTTGGAACTTGGAAGAACTTCCAAAAGGCGTAAAGCCCATTGGTTGTAAATGGATTTTCAAAAGAAAGACAGACGTGGATGGTAACATTACTATCCACAAAGCTAGACTTGTCGCGAAAGGGTTCACGCAAGTTCCAGGAGTGGACTACGACGAGACTTTCTCGCCCGTAGCTATGCTTAGGTCTGTTCGGATATTACTAGCAATTGCTACTTATTTCAATTATGAAATATGGCAGATGGACGTCAAAACGGCTTTCCTAAATGGAAATCTCAAAGAAGATGTATACATGATACAGCCTGAAGGTTTTGTCGTTCATAAGGATGCTGGAAAGGTATGCAAACTTCAGAAAGCCATTTATGGTCTGAAGCAAGCGTCAAGGAGCTGGAACATTCGTTTTGATGAAGTGGTCAAACAGTTTGGCTTCATCAGGAATGACGAAGAATCTTGTGTTTACAAGAAGTTTAGTGGGAGCGCAAAAGCATTTCTAATCTTGTATGTGGATGACATATTGTTGATTGGAAATGACGTGAATTTTCTTAGCGAAATAAAAGACTCATTGAAGAAAAGTTTTTCAATGAAAGACTTAGGCGAAGCGGCATATGTATTGGGCATCAGAATCTATAGAGATAGATCAAAACGCCTGATAGCGCTTAGCCAAAGCACGTACATTGACAAGGTGTTGAAAAGGTTCAACATGGAGAACTCCAAGAAAGGCCTACTCCCCATGTCACCTGGCACAGTGCTTTGCAAGAATCAGTGTCCTCGGACTCTCGATGAGCGAGTACAAATGAATGATGTTCCATATGCCTCGGCAGTTGGTTCTATTATGTATGCCATGCTATGTACAAGACCGGACGTTTCCTATGCGCTAAGTGTTAGCAGCCGGTACCAAAGTGATCTAGGATTGGAACACTGGGCCGCAGTCAAGGGTATTCTTAAGTACCTCAGAAGGACCAAGGATTTACTCCTTGTGTACGAAGATGATGAAGAGCTCATTGTAAGTGGTTACATTGATGCAGGCTTCATGACTGACCCAGATGACTTCAAATCTCAATCAGGCTATGTTTTCATATTGAACGGTGGCGCAGTTGATTGGAAAAGTTCCAAACAAAAGACTGTGGCAGATTCTACGATGGAGGCAGAATATGTTGCAGCTTCAGAAGCCTCCAAGGAGGCGGTATGGATCAAGCAATTTCTTGAAGACCTTGGTGTGGTTCCAAGTGCTCTGGACCCGGTGGAGATCTATTGTGATAATAGTGGCGCCGTGGCTCAAGCAAGGGAGACAAGTTCGCACCATAAGACAAGACATATTGAACGCAAATATAAACTCATTCGACATCATGTCGAAGCGGGTTTAGTGAAAGTACGCAAAGTTCACACGGATCTCAACGTGTCAGACCCGATGACAAAGCCTCTACCACGAGCAAAGCATGAGAAGCACTGGATAGCCATTGGTGTTAGGGAAGCCATGTAACTGGATTATGACTCTAGTGCAAGTGGGAGTCTGTAGGAGATATGCCCTAGAGGCAGTAATAACAGTTATTTTGCATCTCCGAGTTTGTAATGAATGTTTAGTTCCCATGCTATAACTGCAATGATTCTCGAGTCTGCAATATCCCCGAGGCTTGGAGGGAAACTCATGTGCACGTGTGGTATACTAAACGGTAAAATGTATTCCTAGTCTTGCCTCTAAGACTGGCTCAAGTATTGCATGATGATCCTGTTTTCCTGATCATGGGCATGTCTATGCTGGCAATTTTGAGGGCACAATGTTAGGAGAACACTTGTGTTGAATCGACCCGAATTGATGTTATGCTATGAGATACATTCGTCACAAGCTAATGGTTAATAACATAGAGATAGTTAATGTTTGCATAATTCCTTAGACCATGAGAGTATCGAGTTCCTTCGTGCTTGCTTCATGAACTTTGGGGTTTGTTAAACGTCATCCGTAACTCGGTGGCTATTACGGCAGCTTACGGGTTCACGGAAAGGTATGACAAGGAACGAGATAGCTCAAGATTGGGATTTGATCCTCCGACGATGGAGAGATATTCTCGGGCCCTCTCGGTGTTACGGTATCCATCATCGTCTGGCCAGACACAGGGTTATTTGATCACAGGGATGCCGGAACACGGAAACGAGAAAAGAGAACAAAACCGGTAACGAGGTAACTTGCATGCTGGACAAGTTGTTGATCCATGGGGATGCAGATAAATCTCACCTCGGGTGTTTGTAACATATCGCGAAGCAACAGGAATAGCACACGGCAACTGGAGGTTCACTCGAATATTCATTCGTGTGGGTATAGGGGTCAATATGGGTGTCCACGGCTCCGATGTTGATCATTGATCGGAAAGTGTTCCGGGTCATGTCTATACTTCACCGAACCTATAGGGTCACACGCTTAAGGGTCATGTATCTGCTGAATACTAGACAGGGAGTCCGAGAGAAAATCACCGGAAAAGTTTCGGACGCAACGAAAATGTTCCAGAGAGGACACCGGAATAGTTCCGGTAAAACTGAAAAGTTGTTTCAGGGGATACCATTAAGTCAAATTGGTTTCGGCACATGCTTGGAAATTCTTGGAGGATGCCAGAAGTGTTCTGGAAACTTCTGGGAATTTTCCGGGATAAAAACTAGAAATGTTCCGGAGCTGCCGGAACCGATTTGGTTGCTTTTCGCTGATGAAAATCACTAATCCGAAATTGTTTCGGAACGTGTCCAAAATCATTTGTGTGGCTACTGGAATTATTCTAAGACCCACAGAAATATTTTCGGATTTAACGGTCGCGGAAAATTGGTTCCGTGAATAGTGAAAATCACTTTATGGATATTTTTTTGGAAAGCCACCTTTTAGGGCTTTTCCCAAAAGGCTTCTAGAAGGGATTGGGGGCCAAGGAACCCCCATGTGGGGGGGGCCCTAGGGGTGGCCGGCCAAGTTAGAGCTCCTTCATGGAGCTCCACTTGCCTTCCTTTTATGCCCTTGAGGAGAATCCATGTGATGGGTTTTTTGGGTATTTTTCCCATATGGCTTTCCTATAAATAGAGGTGGAGGGGTGCTCTCCAAAGATCATCCTTGCTCTCATACACATGCCATAGACTTGTCTGGCTTCTCTCTCCCTCCCAGTGAAATAGTTTTGTAGAGCCGAAAGGTTGTCTGGGTTCCGGCAGGAACTAGTTCTGGACGGCGAAGCCCTGCCGGATAGCTGACACCGTATGTGTGCAACCCCGTAGAGAGGTCGTAGTTTCGATCTTTTGCCCGAGGGGCTGTTCGAGTGTCCTCTCGAAGGGTTTTCCGAGTTACCGTTCGAGTTTCGAGGGTCCTCCCGAAGGGCTGTCCGAGTTACGGTTTGAGTTTCGAGGGTCCTCCCGAAGGGATGTCCGTGACATCGTCCGAGGGACTGTCCGACCGCCTCCCGAAGGGCTGTCCGACGAGGGAGTACATCCTCGCGGTTGGGAGGTTGTAAATCCTAGCTGCGGGGATCTGCATCGACGATCTACACCGACTCTTCTTCCGCTGCGCTACAAGTCGGTACGGATCAGATCAAACCCTGTATGACATCTCCATAGTGGTCCTGGGCGTGCTCGTTGTACCGAATTTTTTTGTTCTCTGCCGCGTTCCCCTACACAACACTCTTGCAACAAACATTATGCAAATGGGCTAGAGTGTGTAAACTCTAAAATGAATTATGAAAGTAAATACAGAGGTAATGTATTATTATCAATATTCATAACATACATCTTATTCATAATGAAAGTATGGCCCTTATGTTATTCATAACACCGAACATCAAAAGTTCTCTTATGAACAACCTTCTTGCAAGATACCTTATGCAATGGGCTAGAGTGTGTAAAACTCTAAAATGAATTATGAAAATAAATACAGAAGGTAATACACCGATGGAAGGTATAGTAACATTTACTATATTCCCAGCGCGTATCTAAACCTCACTCCGGCAAGTCTTTTAGGCCGTAGTAGTTCTTGCATCGAGTCGCAACAGAATGCAATCGAGCGGGTATCTCTGTGATCAACTCACAATACCCAAGAATCAGTGATTAACATTTTTAATCATAATTCCCAAGAATTATATCTTTGACCAGCCTTCTATACATCAATAACTTGTATGACATTCATACATGAGCTGGATATTCCAGTCTTCTCTCTTTTTGCCTTTATACTTCTAACAGTTTAACTTTCAATATTTCTCCTACTCTCAGAAGAAGCACCCAACTTTAAGAGTGGCGTTAGCCCCGGACTTCCTAGGCGTGTAAGTCACACTAACACCCTTTGGACATTTCCTTTCTCCTTTAGTTGTTGTTTTATTCACCTTCATCATATGACAAGCGTTCTTCCGGATCCCTCTCTCATCAGTCAAATGCCCAGTAAACACTTTACTAATACTTTGCAAACAAACATTGCTTTCGATATTTCATATCTTTTAGCCTTTGTTTGTATCTGAAAATAATTTTCAGTTCCATGAATATCACAGCTATCCCAAACTTTTGAAGTTCGGGTCTCATGGAAGCAAACATATTGCGCTTGACCGTAACGGAATTCTAGCTTTTGGATCGAAGGACGAGAGTCACATCATCCATAGCATTAGCGGGAGAATACCAAAAGCATGCGATAGGACAAAGTCCTTCTCGGCACTCTAGAGGACAATCCTCACATTACGTTACCAACCGTAAAGTTTTAACCAGATATTTAACAGCTATTCAATTTTAATAGGGAAGGTGGAAACGCGAGCCATTATTCTACAAATTTTATGCAAATCAGACTTAGACTATGTTCATAATTAATTGCACTGAGAATTAAACAAGTTAATTCTACAGTGCGCTCCCACTCAAATCAATATCTCCCATAATTGATTGTGAGTGATACAAGACCCATATTATAATTCAACGCCAAGGATGCATCCATCTCAAGTGTCGAGAATTGCAATCGGTAGGCCAACTTGCCAATCACATCTCTATGTGACTCTTGTTCATCTTTTGATGGGCGTGTTCTGAGCTCAGGACGATCCTCCGGAACGTCAAGAGAACCAAGTGATCTTGCTGCGAGGTCTCAACTCACCCGCCTCACACTTCTCTAATCGTTCGTACCCATGCATCCATGTGATACCCCGAAGAGATAGGTGCCGTGATGGTGCTACACTTGGGAGAACACTAACTACTTGATATTTTAAGTGAGAGATCACCCTAATAAAAAGTGACTACCGCGCAATCAAAAGGGTGCATCATAAGGGATAAACATCTCAGGCAATTCATAATAGCATGATATGGTATAGCCCTTTCTGACGGAGAAGTCTTTATTTCTTCGTCTTCGGCATTCGCGTCGGTGTTCACCTTCGTGAAGATTGCCACCACCTTGTCGATGCACTAGATAATATTGCTATCTCTATAGATAATAAAATAAGTGCATTACTTAAGGTTGACACGCGGGTCATTAAAGTGACAATCATATGGCTCCAGCCATCATGCCGAATCATGACACGCAGGTCATGTTAATTTACATTATATAGTAATCTCATACATAATCGAATTAATATGAGAACTGCTATACCACATCACATGCACATCCTGCAAAACCAAGTTAGACACCTCTAATCGGTTTATGCAAAAAATTATTTTACGTGGCTTCTAAGGTTTTGAAACAAACCGAAGCTACCCACGTCCATCATCAAGTATGATGATTCAAGTCGCTAGATTAACTTTGCGGGGTGTATGAAACATGAGATAATAAAATCTCGAGCCCCATACTAAACTTCGTAATACGCATGACCCCCGTGCAGATCATATCTGCATTGCCCTTTCATCTGCGAAATTTCATCTTTCTTTTAACTATGGTGGAATTCAATGAACTGTTAGCACTTCGTTGATCAATCAGGATCGTGGATTGCCAGAACTTTGAAACTCCACCATGCCGTTATCAAGATCAGAAATACGCAAATTTCAGGGAAGCAACAAGAACATCGGGTAATAGATTTCATTTGCTACCCGCACAAATAATTTTCAGTAATAGAACTCATCTACTATAAATTATATTGTGCAACACCCATACATCTCTATGTATTCTAGATCGCAACCTGCATCTACGCATAGCACGGCTCATGATGCCACTGTAGGGGACCGCAGCAGAAAACAAAAAATTTCTGACCTACGCACCAGCCCAGGACCACTATGAAGACTGCATACAAGGTTTCGATCCGATCGTTACCGACTCGTAGCGCAGCGAAAGTAGAGTCGATGTAGATCGTCGGTGCAGATCCCCGCAGCTAGGATTTACAACCTCCCAACCGCGAGGATGTATGATACGTCTCCAACGTATCTATAATTTATGAAGTATTCATGCCATATTTATAACAATTCTATATGGTTTTGGTATGATTTGATTAGAACTAACCCGGACTGACGCTGTTTTCAGCAGAACTACCGTGGTGTTGTTTTTTGTGCAGAAATGAAAGTTTTCCAAATGAGCTGAAACTTTTTGCAGATTTTTTATTAGACAAATAAAAAATATTGGCACCAATACCCACTGGAGGGAGGCCACCCAGTGCCCACGAGGCACCAGGGCGCGTCACCCCCCCTCCAGGCGCGCCCTGGTACCTCGTGGAGCCCACGTGGCTCCGTTTCGCGTGATTCCAACGCTGAAAAATCATATATATTCAGAAACCCCCGAAAGTTAACCTAGATGAGTTTTTACGCCGCCGCAAGCCTATGTACCAGAGAGATCCCATCTACAGCCCTTTTCCGGCACCCTGCCGGAGGGGGGAAGGCATCACCGGAGGCCATCTTCATCATCCCGGTGGTCTCCATGATGAGGAGGGAGTAGTTCACCCTCGGGCTGAGGGTTTGTACCAGTAGCTATGTGTCTGATCTCTCTCTCGTGTCCTTGAGATGGCACGATCTTGATGTATCGCGAGCTTTGTTGATATAAATGAATCATATGGAGTCTTCCCCTCTCTATCTTCTTGTGATGAATTGAGTTTTCCCTTTGAAGTTTTCTTATCGGATTGAGTCTTTAAGGATTTGAGAATACTTGATGTATGTCTTGCATATGGATATCTGTGGTGACAATGGGATATTCACTTGAGTCACTTGATGTATGTTTTGGTGATCAACTTGCGGGTTCCGTGACCTTGGGGATTTATGCATAAGGGTTGGCACACGTTTTCGTCTTGACTTTCCGGTAGAAACTTTGGGGCACTCTTTGAAGTTCTTTGTGTTGGTTTGAATAGATGAATCTGAGGTTGTGTGATGCATATCGTATAATCAAACCCGTGGGTACTCGTGGTGACATTGGAGTGCCTAGGTGACATTAGGGTTTTGGTTGATGTGTATCTTAAGGTGTTATTCTAGTACGAACTCTAGGGATGTTCGTGACAATTAATGGGGATGGCTCATAAGATTGATCGGGAAGGATAACTTTGAGGTGGTTTCGTACCCTACAACAATTTCTTCGTTTGTTCTCCGCTATTTGTGACTTTGGAGTGAACTCTTTGTCGCACGTGAGGGATTTACATATGATTCAACTATGTCAACAATGTTGGGAGATCGCACTAGTGAAAGTATGAACCCTAGGCCTTGTTTCTAAGCATTGCAATACCGTTTTTATGCCCGTTTACTATTTGCTACCTTGCTGTTTTTATATTTTCAGATTACAAAAACCTATATCTACTATCCATACTACACTTTTATCACCATCTCTTCGCTGAACTAGTGCACCTATACAATTTACCATTGTATTGGGTGTGTTGGGGACACAAGAGATTTCTTGTATTTGGTTGCAGGGTTGTTTGAGAGATACCATCTTAAACCTACACCTCCCACAGATTGATAAACCTTAGGTCATCCACTTGAGGGAAAATTGCTACTGTCCTACAAAACTCTGCGCTTGGAGGCCCAACACGAGTCTACAAGAATAAGTTGTGTAGTAGACATCAAGCTCTTTTCTGGCGCCGTTGCCGGGGAGGTGAGTGCTTGAAGGTATATCTTTAGATCTTGCAATCGAATCTTTTAGTTTCTTATTTTATCACTAGTTTGGTTTATTAAAGAAAACTACAAAAAATGGAATTGAGGTTGCCTCATATTATTCGTCTTTATCATGTCTTTCTTGAAAATAAGGATTCCGATAATTGTGCTCAATTGATAGAAGAAGAATTCAATGAAATGTTTGGCATAAAATCTTTGAATGATGAGCATGATTGCAATGTTGTTAATATGAATTCTTTGAATACCCATGATGCTAATGATATGCAAAGCTACAAGCTTGGGGATGCTATGTGTGATGAAGATGATATTTTTAGTCCCCGAAGTTTTGATGAGAAAATTTATTATGATGATAACATGCCTCCTATTTATGATGATTATATTGATAAAAATGGATTCGGAGAGGTCACAACTTTATTTAATGATGATTCCACTACTTTGGAAGAGGTTTCAATTGACTATGATAACAAAGTTGCTATCTATGATGATTATTGTGATGACATGTATGCTATAAGGAATAATAATAACCATGAAACTTGTCATCATGATTTTAATGCTCAAATTGATTATGCCAATCAAGTATCTCATGATAGTTATTTTGTTGAGTTTGCTCCCACTATTATGAATGAAAAGAAAATTGCTTATGTGGAGAGTAGTAAAATTTCTATGCTTGTGGATCATGAAAAGAATGCTTTATGTGATAGCTATATTGTTGAATTTATTCATGATGCTACTGAAAATTATTATGAGAGAGGATCATATGGTTCTACATATCTCAATAATATCAAGTTTCCTCTCTTTATGTTGAAAGTTTTGAAGTCTTGCCTGTTTTGCCTTCCTATGCTAGTTGATTCTTGCTCACATAAATTATTTGCTCACAAAATCCCTATGCATAGGAAGTGGGTTAGGATTAAATGTGCTATTCATATGCTTCATGATGCTCCCATTGTGTTTCAATTCTTTACTTCTATGTGAGCATCATTGAAATCATCATGCCTAGCTAAAAAGGCATTAAAGAAAAGCGCTTGTTGGGAGACAACCCAATATATATCCTTTCTGTTTTAGTGTGATCACATGATTAAGCTACTGTAGTAATCATGTTTTATATGTTTTCTTTCAATAAAGTGCCAAGTAAAACCTTTGGGATAGTGTGGATACTTGTTGATTCAATTCTGTGCAAAAACAGAAACTTTTGCCTCCAGTGTTTAATTTCCAAGATTTTACTGGAGCGTAAAAAAATTCTGAAATTTTTACATGGAATTGGATTACAAATTTCCTACGTTTTCCTAATTTTTCAGAATTTTTAGAGTTACATAAGTATGGTCATTGCTCAGATCATTACAGACTGTTCTGTTTTTGACAGATTCTGTTTTCAATGCATAGTTTGCTTGTTTTATAGTTTCTATGGCTTATATTGGTCAATATAAATTGTAGAAATTGTAGGGTACAGTAGGAATTGTGTGAAAAAAATTATTAATCTTTTATTGACAGTACCAAAGTGAATGATTTTCTCTTTATCATACTAACCTATCTCACGAAGTTCCGTTAAGTTTTGTGTGATTGAAGTTTAAGTTTTGGGAGAGATATCGATATGAGGAGAATAAGGAGTGGCAAGACCCTAAGCTTGGGGATGCCCAAGGCACCCCCAAGGTAATATTCCAGGAAGACCCAAGCAACTAAGCTTGGGGATGCCCCGGAAGGCATCCCCTCTTTCGTCTTCAACATTATCGGTAACCTCACTTGGAGCTATATTTTTATTCGTCACATAATATGAGTTTTGCTTGGAGCGTCATTTTATTTTGTTGAGATTTGCTTGCTGTTATCAATAATCATGTTTTGCATCTTTTATTTCAATAAAAATGTCAAGTATAGCCTTTACCATGCTTATTTTGCAAGTTCATGAGTTGCTGTTTCAAAACAGAAAGTTTGCTGCTATTGATTAAATTGCCCAGAAATGTCAGAATGTGATAAAATCTTGAAATTTTTACACAGTCAACTTTGATAAATTATTTACAGTG
Source organism: Elymus sibiricus (assembly GCA_039707655.1). Classification (NCBI taxonomy): domain Eukaryota; kingdom Viridiplantae; phylum Streptophyta; class Magnoliopsida; order Poales; family Poaceae; genus Elymus; species Elymus sibiricus. Next base: position 329,760,047 of record CM077666.1, on the reverse strand, counting down.
TGGTAAATTTTCAGAATTTTTGAGTTATCTAAGTATGGATTCTTAATTATCCTTTACAGACTGTCCTGTTTAGGCAGATTGCTGTTATGTTTGCATTGTTTGCATATGTTTGCGTGTTTAATGTTTCTATTTGTGGATAGGAGTATTAAATATGCAGAGGCATTTAGTATTCAATGTTTAATTATAATTTTAGTGATTTTCTACAGTAGATAATGTCGAGGTTTTGAGTGGATTTATACTAACATATCTCACAAGTTCTTGTCAAGTTTTGTGTGGATGAAGTTTTTGAAACTTAGGGATACTATTATATGAGAAGAATTAACGAGACACAAGAGTTCAAGCTTGGGGATGCCCAAGGCTCACCAAGTTAATATTCCAATATGTATCAAGCATTCAAGCTTGGGGATGCCCCGGTAGGCATCCCATCACTTTTCTTCATCAACTATCGGTTAGTCTCGATTGAACCCAAGTTTTTACTTGTTCACATAATGTGTGCTATACTTGGTTGTGTCTTTGTTTTGCTTGCTGTCTGAATAAAATATCAAGGTCTGAAACATTTTTAATGAGATAGAGTTTTCACATAGCTACTTAATTGTTTCACTACTCATTGATCTTCGCTTATATATTTTGGAGTAGTTTGTCATTAATTCTCATGCTTCACTTATATCTTTTTGAGAGTTAATAATAGTAATGGTAATTTGCACAAGATATGAATTTGGTCCCAAGATGATGAATATTTGAGAGGGATATAATAAAAACTTTCATATAGATCATTGGATATGATAAGTGTGATTCCTTGCAATGAAAATAATGAAAGAGATCATATGCTAATCTTATGGAAAGTAATGACATTACATAAAGAAAAGTATAAGTGGTAAAATTTATTCGAGGTTAACAAGCATAGCATTAGTCAATGATGCAATTCTTGAAAAAGTTAATAAGGGAAGAGAAGATTCACATGCAAATATACTATCTTGGACATCTTTTATGATTGTGAGCCCCCATTAAGTATTTTATGTCAAAGTGTTGACGTTGGACAAGGAAGACAACGTAATGAATTATGTTTGTTCATATTCACATAGAAGTTATATTGTTATAGATCCTCCCACATGTGGTGCTTGCCCAATATCTTTGCTAGCCAAAAATCCGCACCAAGTAGAGATACTACTTGTGCATCCAAAACCCTTAAACCCAGTTTCATGTCACGAGTGTCCACCATATCTACCTATGGATTGAATAAGATCCTTCAAGTAAGTTGTCATCGGTGCAAAAAGCAATAAAAATTGCTTCTAAATATGTATGATCTTTTATTGTAAGGGAAATAAGCGTTGTACGAATTTGTGATGGTAAAGAAATAAAAGCGACGGACTGCATAATAAAGGTTGCTATCACAAGGGGCAATATAACATGACGTTGCTTTGCATTAAGGGCTTGTGCATCCAACAACAAAAAGCGCATGACAGCCTCTGCTTCCCTCTACGAAGGGCCTATCTTTTACTTTTATGCATTTACTTTTATGTATTTATTTTTTATGCAAGAGTCAATAGTGTTCTCCTCTATTTCCTTTTTATTTTTCTCTTTTGCAAGCATCATGTGGTGGGGAAAGATCTAGGCACATATATCCAGTTGGATATGAGTGATCTTGAGTTATTATTGTTGACATCACCCTTGAGGTGAATAAGTTGGGAGGCAAAATCACAAGCCCCTATCTTTCTATGTGTTTGGCTGAAACTTTTGCTCCATATATATGTCGTGAGTGTTAGCAATCATAGAAGACTAAATGATGGTTGAGTATGTGGACTTGCTAAAAAGCTCCTACATGAGACCCTTCCTGAAAATATGATGAATTGCAATTGCATTGTTGACTAGAATAGTTTGTTAGTTTCCAAGAAAGTTTATGCCTTATACTTCATTGTTGTGATGAATTGTTACTTGCTCATGAGAAGTTTTATGATAATAAATATTGCTGTTATAATAATGATCTTGCTTTGAATCATTCAAATCCAATGTCCATGCTATAAAAGAAAAGATTATATGATGATTATGATAGGTAGCATTCCACATCAAAATTTCTGTTTTTAATTACTACTTTATCATGATGACTTTTATGAGAGGAAGTTGCTGTTATGATGCTAGGAAAAGTGATTGAAATTATCATTGATCAAACTTATGCACTATGCTAGCATTCACACTTCATAAATTATTTCTTTTATCATTTACCTACTCGAGCGAGTAGGAATTAAGCTTGGGGATGCTGATACGTCTCCAACCTATCTATAATTTATGAAGTATTCATGCCATATTTATAACAATTCTATATGGTTTTGGTATGATTTGATTAGAACTAACCCGGACTGACGCTGTTTTCAGCAGAACTACCGTGGTGTTGTTTTTTGTGCAGAAATGAAAGTTTCCCAAATGAGCTGAAACTTTTTGGAGATTTTTTATTGGACAAATAAAAAATATTGGCACCAAGACCCACTGGAGGGGGGCCACCCAGTGCCCACGAGGCACCAGGGCGCGCCACCCCCCCCCCCAGGCGCGCCCTGGTACCTCGTGGGGCCCACGTGGCTCCGTTTCGCGTGATTCCAACGCTGAAAAATCATATATATTCAGAAACCCCCGAAAGTTAACCTAGATGAGTTTTTACGCCGCCGCAAGCCTCTGTACCAGAGAGATCCCATCTACAGCCCTTTTCTGGCACCTTGCCGGAGGGGGGAAGGCATCACCGGAGGCCATCTTCATTATCCCGGCGGTCTCCATGATGGGGAGGGAGTAGTTCACTGTAACACCCCCATGTATTAGCAACAGTAATCACCTTTTGATAATGCCATGTCATCATGATTAACAGTGCTTGATCATCATTTGCATCATGTCACATTTCAAATTCCAAGTCAAATTGAAATTCAAATATATAGTGAAAATAAAAGTTGTTCAAATGTGAAAAACAAAATGTTCATAATATTGTAAATAATCCAGAGGCATTTATAAAAATGTATTCAACATTAATTGAAATAGTTAAGTGACCATATCATCCTAAAACAGTGGCAAAACAGCAACCTTTAATGCATTTTGTTTAATTAAAATTCATATGGAATCATTTCACCTTCAAACCAATTTCTGGTGTTAGCTAATATTGCTTATTAATTATTGGGCCAGGTCACATGTTTTACTAAAATCAATTAGAACCTAAACTAATTGCAAAACAGAGAGGAAAATAGAAAACAGAAAAAGAAAGACAGGAAATAGAAAAGGGCCAACGTACCTGGGCTCTAGTCAGCCGCCACAGCCCAGCCCACCTCGCTACCTTCCCCTTCGCACTGCTCCTCGCCCGGTCTCTCCCGCGCCCGACCGCGCACGGCGCCGGCGAGCTGTCTCTGCCGCGCCTCCTCGCTCCCGCGTCGCTACAGAGGAGGAGGGGATAAGACCGCCAACTCGCGGAACCCTATCCAGCCCCTAGATATTTCTCCCTCTCGCCCGTGCGCTCTCTCTCTCCCTCTCCCGCGCCGTCGTCGCCATTGCCGCTCGATCCCGCGGCTGCCGAGCCCCGATCGCCTCTCCGACTAGTCGTTCATCACCGCCGTCCTCGACTACCCCATCTGCACCGCCTGCCCCGAGCTCGAAGCCTCCGCATTGACGCCGACGAGGTCGTCTTCCTCCTCGGACCCGCCGCCGTTCACCGTCGAATACGTCGCTGTCACGCCACCCCGAGCCCATTTGAGCACAACTACGGGATCCCGGTGAGCTTGCGCACCTTTCCCCGTTCTCCCCTGCCGCTCATCGCCGCCGTAGCCGTCGTATTCGACTTGCCCAAGCCCGCCGCCACGAAGCACGTCAACGACGTCGTTCCGGCGACCAAATGGTCGCGCGCTGCTGCCTATCTTACTCGTCGCACCACGTAGGTCTCGCCTAGCTAGATTGCGCACTCGAACTCGCCCCGCAGCCGCCTCCCCGTTGCTCGCCCGAGAAACTCGCCGCCGGCGAGGTCGTAACGCTCATCTCCGGCCGCCCCGCCTCGCGCCGATAGACTAGATCGACGCGCGCTGCTCCACTCGTTCGAACGCCGCAAGAATCGCCCGAAAAGATGCACCGTAGACGAAACCCGGGCTCGCCGGAGTTCGTCGCCGCTCGGGCTCGCCGGAGAACGCTCCGGCGCGACTCCGGTGGCCGTCGCCGACATGGCCGCTGGGGCCCGCCCCTGTGCCACTGACTGGTGGGGGCGCGGGTCCCGTTGACCGAGTCAACTCGGCCCCGTGTCACTGACATGCGGGCCCCGCTAATTAAACGATTTTAAATAAATAGATATTCTGTTAAATAATTAGTTAATTAGTTTAATCACTAATCAGTCACTGACAGTGCGGGCCCACCTACTAATTAGATTAGTTTAGTTAAATTAATCACTGTTAATTAAGCCAGTCACTGACCAGTGGGTCCCACTGGTCAGGTTTGACCTGGTCAGCGGGACTGTTGACTGCTGACGTCAGCTATACGTCATGATGACGTCATCCAACACTATTCTGGATAATTCGGATTAAATAATTTAAATAATTCCAGAAAATGTTTAAAACTTTGAAAAATCATATCTTTTAAACCGTAACTCGGATTAAAATAATTTATATATGAAAAATTATCAGAAAAATGTGTAGAATCTGAATAACCTATCCATATGCCTGTCACACCCCCTAAGATACCGAACATAGAACATTTTGCCCGTATCCGGTATATGAATAGTGCCTAACTTTAATAAAATAAATCCAAATAAATTCCTAAATTAACTAAATCATTTAGATAGGCAGTAAAACACCTCTGCATATCATTTAGACATGTCATGCATCCCTGTTGCCTTATTGCCGTGTATTTACTGTTTCTTCCCCCTCCTTCTCTCTCGATAGCCCCTGAGACCGCCGACGACACCGCCGTGTATGACGACGTCGCCGACGACCAGCCACCTTCAGCAGAGCTTCCAGGCAAGCAAAACCCCCTTGATCATCCGATATCACCCATTCCCTTCTCTCTTATTCTTGCATTAGAATTGCCCCTGCTACTGTTCCGATATCACCTATTCCGATGCATATCCTGATTTTGTAGTCTGCTATTGATACTCCACCTGTTGTCCCACAATGCTTAGTTGGCTGTGCTACTGCTTCATCGGTGACCCATCACCCTTGTCCGTATGCCATGCTTGATACCGGGCCGTGATCACTCGGGGTGAGGATCACGGAAATGTTACATTGCAATACTTAAACTGTTAAAGTCGGGCTGGCCCCAAGGGTGCCCGCGAGTGAACATCATTAAAGACAGGTCGGCTCCAAGAGCACCCGCGCGATATGGCTTACCAAGTCGGAGCGACAGGAACCCTGTTTGTCTCTGCGAGTTACTAAACATGCTTAACGGATTTGGGTATTTGATCTGAGTTGGCTACGTGCCTATACGCAATACCACCACGTGGGATAATGGTTTAATGGGGCCCTCTGCGTTGTACGTTTCTCCCGAAAGCTCTTCAGACGTCACCGCTCAGACATGCGGGCTGATTGTTGGGGTTGGGCTGGTTACGTCACTGGTGTATTCAGTGTCGCGCCTGCTCCCCGGCCAGTCACGCAACGTGCAGGAGTGCGAAGGGCGATGGCCCAAGACCCGTTCGTGCTTAGGATTTAGACCGGCGTGTTGACCTCTCTGCTGAGCTTAGGTAGGACGCTGCTTCGTGTCGATTACCCGAGGCCAGGCATTACCCAGCAAGTGTGTCCGGCCAGATGTAATCGAGCGTGTTGGGTAACAGTAGTGCACCCCTGCAGGGAAGTGATCTATACGAATAGCCGTGTCCACGGTAACAGGACGC